>JASJET010000029.1:4045000-4317500 GCA_034092305.1 Diaprepes abbreviatus | reverse complement strand
AACGTGTGCATATTATGAAGAATACAACTTTTTCAACATTTTGCATCGCTGTATCTCCGAAATGGTGATTCTTAGGAAAAAAAGTGTATGAACAATTTTTATAGATAATTGCATGATGAATAATTTTTGTCTCACCTATTTTTATTATAAAACTTACCGTTTAGCTGGAAAACTCAAAAAACCGATTTTTGCAACATTTGACCTTGAATAAATTTTTTTCCACACTTCGGATTGATGTGGATAATTGACAAATTGTGTATAATAGGGTTCCCAACATTCATGCCAATTTTTAGCAAGGTGCGAATTAATGTAACCTTACCCCTATTTTTGATGCTAACTTGACCGGACTAGAAGTAGAGAATAACCACCCATATTTCATATTTATTTCAAATAGTAATAGTTAAAACATTTTATTCCAAATGCTAATAACCTCAACTGATTGTGAATCTGGGAATTTAGTTGGACCAGATCAATAAAACAACTTATGGAACACCTTGCTGTATTTGTCAACGTTTCGACCTCTATGAGATCATCCTCAGGACTATACAGCTAGATTCCTTGCGTACAAAATAAAAATAAAAACATTTCTAGGAATTATTATGCTGTAATTGCCCGTTCTTCCCCAATTTATAAATATAATTAAACTATCCTGCATTTTACTTCCTAGAAATGTTTTTATTTTTATATTGTACGCAAGAGATCTAGCTGTATAGTCCTTAGGATTATATCATAGAGGTCGAAACGTCAATATATATAGCCAAGTGTTCCACAAGTTGTTTTATTGACCTGGCCCAACCAAATCACAGATTTATAGTTAAATCATCACTACATAGTATAAAACAAAGTCGCTTTCTCTGTCCCTATGTCCCTTTGTATGCTTAAATCTTTAAAACTACGCACCGGATTTTGATGCGGTTTTTTTCAATAGATAGAGTGATTCAAGAGGAAGGTTTATATGTATAATAACATCCATTAAATAGTGGAGAAATACTGTTATTTTTGAGGTTTCTAATGTGATGTCGTTAATTATCATATTTTTTTCCGCTTACATTGCAAACGCAGGCTGAACCCTACGAGATTTATCAAAATAATGTACTAATTATTTGTACACATTGAAAAGGTCTACAGAAAACTCCGCGATGGTATATGTCTATCTCTCATGGATATCCCACAATAACATTTTTTTGTCATTTACTTTTTACGACAAATAATGGCAAATTTTGAAGCGATTTTAACCAATACAGCATTAATCCTTATCCAATTAAATAGCTTAAATACTTTGTTGATTTAATATAGATCTATATGGTCCTTTACAGCACAAGATTTAAATGAATATTTTCGAAGATATTACAGATTTAAAATTGCGGGAAGTAGCGCTTGCGGCGGTACTGGCCGACCGGGGCGGCGGCAGCGTGCCTATAAATAGCGCGTCGGAGGCCGATGTAATAATTGTTGTAAAAATAAAATAAATAGTCACAGTTTTTCTGTAGTGTATTTAGTATCCCACAATAACATTTTTTTGTCATTTACTTTTTACGACAAATAATGGCAAATTTTGAAGCGATTTTAACCAATACAGCATTAATCCTTATCCAATTAAATAGCTTAAATACATTGTTGATTTAATATAGATCTATATGGTCCTTTACAGCACAAGATTTAAATGAATATTTTCGAAGATATTACAGATTTAAAATAGCGGGAAGTAGCGCTTGCGGCGGTACTGGCCGACCGGGGCGGCGGCAGCGTGCCTATAAATAGCGCGTCGGAGGCCGATGTAATAATTGTTGTAAAAATAAAATAAATAGTCACAGTTTTTCTGTAGTGTATTTAGTATCCCACAATAACATTTTTTTGTCATTTACTTTTTACGACAAATAATGGCAAATTTTGAAGCGATTTTAACCAATACAGCATTAATCCTTATCCAATTAAATAGCTTAAATACATTGTTGATTTAATATAGATCTATATGGTCCTTTACAGCACAAGATTTAAATGAATATTTTCGAAGATATTACAGATTTAAAATAGCGGGAAGTAGCGCTTGCGGCGGTACTGGCCGACCGGGGCGGCGGCAGCGTGCCTATAAATAGCGCGTCGGAGGCCGATGTAATAATTGTTGTAAAAATAAAATAAATAGTCACAGTTTTTCTGTAGTGTATTTAGTATCAGCATTGCACCCGTGCGAAGCCGGGGCGGGTCGCTAGTATTATATATAACATACTTCAACTATTTTTGCACAAATTTTGGCAAACATTAAAAAAAGCTGATTTTTTCAACTAAAAAGCGAAAATAAATTTGATAAACTTCGTTGACTCTTTTATTATCAAAAATGCCAAATATTCGCTGCAACGTTGCCAGATGTAAAATATTTTCATAGTATAAACTGTATAAATGTATAAAATTAATTTTAACCAACCGAAATTTTTGGTTTAGCTCGATTTTAAATAGTTTAGAAAATTGAAACTAACCTCTGAACTAGCGCAAACTAACCTAAATTTATTAATTAAAAATCTTATGGATCAGCAGAAACCACGTCCAGGTAGGACAATTTCTGCCAAGAAAATATATTGGGAAAGGCCTGGGTTGGTAGGCAAGCGGGTGGTAATATGATTAGTAAAATTATAAGGCCCAGATGTGTAAAAATCAATTAGGACTATAAATTCGATGGAAGAAAGATATTGTTTGGCGCCAGAACAATAGAAGAAATGGGTGTCATAAAAAAATATCCAATTAATTGTTCCATAATTATTCATTGGTATTAAGTTGGGATTTTTTTTAGCTAGGTATAGGGACATTCTATATTTACTAGAAATTATTTTACATTGTTTATCACTAGAAATAGGGCCGCTTTAAGTATTTCAATGCACATCATTTTCCTTTTTGATAGGGGACCTTTAATGGGCTGTATTAAGGTTTTAAATACCGTTTCTAGCGAAATAATTATAGCCAGTAATGTAAATAAATGAAAATAAAATTTTTATAAAAAAATTGAACCGACTTCTAAACGTGCGCTAAAAAGTGAAAAATAACCATAAATTTTTATATGAAATTGAACTTTTTGAAGTCGGCGCTAAACTAATACCTGACAAAGTGTGATTTGCATAAACAGATTAAAAATACTTGATTTGTAATTGCTTTCTTACCATAATTTGTATATATTAGTAGTTATTTCTTTCGTGTACAAATAATTTGGCGCCGACTTCAAAAAGTTCAATTTCATATAAAAATTTATGGTTATTTTTCACTTTTTAGCGCACTTTTAGAAGTCGGTTCAATTTTTTTATAAAAATTTTATTTTTCTATTTTTAGTTTTAGAATTCATTATGACATTCATAAATTATTTGAACTAAGTACTAATCGAGGTTAGGGTACCTCGCAATGACTCCAAACTGTCAAAAAAGTATCCATTTTATCCAAAGTTGTAAATCACCCTAAAATGAACCACTAAAAATCCTTTGATTCCTAGAGTTTTCCAAATACCAATCAACCAAACGAATATTTAGTCTGTCATCGAAAATCCACTATCTTAAATTTCAAATTAATTTTAGATTGGTAATATAGGCCCCAAAACCTTCCAATATCGATATTTAAAGAAAATAAATTAATATTTTATTTACCATATTGAATACGCCATATTGAATTTTTTAAAAATAATTCTAGATTCGTCATGTGTGACCCTGAAAACTCTCTCGTACCAATTTTGGTGAAAATTGGACAAAATCGATTTTTTTTGTCCGCCATATTGAATCCGCCATATTGAGTTTTTTAAAAATACTTTCAGATTCTTTATGTGAAGCCCCGAAAACTTCCTCATACCAATTTTGGAGAAAATAGGACAAAATTGATTTTTTCGTCCGCCATATTGGATCCACTATATTAAATTTTTTAAAAATTATTTTATATTCGTCATATGTGACTCCGAAAATTTCCCTGTACCAATTATCGAGAAAATCGGACAAAAACGATTTTTTTGTCGGCCATATTGAATCCGCCAAATTGAATTTTTTAAAAATTATTTTAGATTCGTCATATGCGACCCCGAAAACTTCCCCGTACCTATTTTGGAGAAAATCGGATAAAATTAATTTTTTGTCGGCCATATTGGATCCGCCATATTGAATTTTTTTTAAATTATTTTATATTCGGCATACGCGACTCCGAAACTTCGCCCGTACCAATTTTGGAGAAAATCAGACAAAATTGATTTTTTTCGTCCGCCATATTGGATCCGCCATATTGAATTTTTAAAAAATTATTTTAGATTCGTCATATGCGACCCCGTAAACTCCCCCTTACCAATTTTGGTAAAAATCGGACACAATTGATTTTTTCGTCCGCCATATTGGATCCGCCATATTTGATTTTTTTTAAATAATATCAGATTCGTTATGTGCAACCTTGAAAACTCCCCCATACCAATTTCGGAGAAAATCGGACTAAATTTAATTTTTTTGTCCGCCATATTGGATCCGCCATTTTGAATTTTTTAAAAATAATTTCAGATTCGTTGGGTACAACCCCGAAAATTCCTCCATACCAATTTTGGAGAAAATCGGACAAAATTAATTTTTTTGGCCGCCATATTGTAAGCGCCATCTTGGATTTTACTGCACCAATTTCATCTAAAAAAATATGGGACCACCGCAGCAACTTCCTTTATATAACGTAAAAAATTTCATTCAAATCGGTGCAGCCGTTGCGGAATAATCGGTGTACATACATAAAAAAAAAAAAAAAATACATAGTCGACGAATTGAGAACCTCCTTCTTTTAGAAGTCGGTTAAAAAAAAAAATTAAAATTAAAATTTTAAGTAACCGTGAATACAATTCCTTAAACAAATATTTTGAACCTTAGATTTTTGTAAGTTGTATTGTTTAAATTTTTTAATTGTGTTCTAATTTTTAATGACTCTATTTTTTTACTATATTTATTTTGCTTATTCTGTTTGTTAACCGACTTCTAGAAGAAGGAGGTTCTCAATTCCTCGACTATGTATTTTTATTTGTTTTTATGTATGTACACCGATTACTCCAGAACGGCGGCACCGATTTGAATGAAATTTTTTACGTTACGTTCAGGAAGTTGCTGCGGTGGTCCCATATTTTCTTGGACGAAATTGGTGCAGTAATATCCAAGATGGCGCTGACTTTATGGCGGCCAAAATAATCAATTTTGTCCGATTTTCTCCAAAATTAGTACAGGAAAGTTTTCGGGGTCGCACGTAACGAATCTCAAATTATTTTTATAAAATTCAATATGACGTATCCAATATGGCGGATAAAGAAATTAATTTTGTTCGATTTTTTCAAAAATAATATGAAGGAGTTTTTGCGATCGCACATTACGAATTTGAAATTATTTAAAAAAAATTAAATATGGTTGATCCAAAATGGCAAATTAAAGATTTTACATCTCTCGATTTTGTCTAAAATCAGTATTGGTAGATTTTTGTTACATATTTTACATTTTTCGATTTTCTCCAAAATTGATATAGAGAGTTATTGAGGGTGTAAATTATGAATTTAAAAGTATTTTTTCAGGAGACAGTGTGGCGAATCCAATATAGCGGACAAACAATTTTACATTTTTCGATTTTGTTCAAAGGTGAGACTGAATCGTTTTTGAGGATGTAAATAGCGACTACAAAATTATTTTAAGCAAATCTAATATGTCAGATGCAATATGACGGTCAAGAAATTTTAAATTTCCGAATTTCTTCCGAAATTGGTACTAGGAGGCTTTGAACGGTTTAGATTTAGATTAGATTAAGACTTTAAAATTATTTGTTTGTAATTCAATATGGCTGATCCAATATGGTGGGTTGAAAATTTTACCTAATTCGCATTTTTTTCAGATTTGGTATTAAGGGGTTTTCGGGGTCGTGTATTATAAATATGAAGTTAATTTTTTACAACTATTAGGTTGATAAGATACAATATGAGGGACTGAAAATTTTACGTTTTCCGATTTTGTCTAAAATTGGTATTATAGGGTTCTCGGGGCATATACAAACTCAATATGCAGTATAAAATGTATCGGGCTAAGAAATTTACGTCTCAAGTTCTTTAAATATCGATATTGGAAGGTTTTGGGGCCTATATTACCAATCTAAAATTAATTTGAAATTTAACATAGTGGATTTACTATGACAGACTAAATATTTGTTTGACATAATTTCACTGGTATTTGGAGAACTCTAAGAATCGAAAAATTTTTAGTGGGTCATTTTAGGATGCTTTAC
Organism: Diaprepes abbreviatus; assembly: GCA_034092305.1. Lineage (NCBI taxonomy): Eukaryota > Metazoa > Arthropoda > Insecta > Coleoptera > Curculionidae > Diaprepes > Diaprepes abbreviatus. Next base: position 4,311,251 of record JASJET010000029.1, on the reverse strand, counting down.
AACTTTTGATAAAATGGGTACATTTTTGCTACCTTGGAGTCATTGCGAGGTACACTAATCTCGATTAGTACTCAGTTCAAATAATTTATGGATATCGTAATGAATTCATAAAAATCGAATAATAAAATTTCTATTAAAAAAATTGAACCGACATTTTAAAGTGCGCTTAAAAGTGAAAAATAACTATAAAATTTTTATATGGAATTGCAATTTTTGAAGTCGGTGCCAAATTATTTCTAAATGAACTAAATAAACACTAATATATACAAATTATGGTAAGAAAGCAATTACAAATAAAGTTTTTGTTTATGCGATTCACATTTTGTCAAGTATTAGTTTGACGCCAAGTTCGAAAATTTCAGTTTCATATAAAAGTTTATAGTTATTTTTCACTTTTACGCGCACTTTAAAATGTCGGTTCAATTTTTTTAATAAAAATTTTATTTATTCTTAGTTTTATTACTTGACTGTAGAATAGTTACTCCAGTTATGAAGGGGTTGCTGTTTAAACTGAATGTGTATGACAGGATGAATAAATAGAAATAAATAAATATATAAATAAATGAAAATACCTGAAATTTTGGTACGAAGATCTAGTTAAGGGCTCAAAAAGTGTACCATAGTTATAGATAACCCTTTTTGATATTTAATTTTACAAAAAATCACACGTTGCCATCCTCGCGTCTCGAGGAAACTATTGTGTGTGTATTCCTGTATCCAAAATAATTTTTCTTAATTAATTTCCTTGTTATTCTACGAAATAGGTAATTTTTCATTATCAATTAAATCCACAAACGTTCTTTGAAGTTAGAACTATTTATCTTTAAAATCTATTCTACTTTGATGTCAAGAGCAAGCCAAAATCTGGTTTCTATGAATACAATGGCTTTTAATTATGATCAGTAATATGTTTTACAAAAAAAAATAGCAGAATAAAAATGTTTTTAACTCTCTGGAGTTTAAATTGAACAAGAAAGTTATGGAAATATGTTTTAATAATCAAATGTCTTAAACATAACAGAAAAATTCTTTTTACAAAAAAAGTTGGAGTAAATTAAATAAAATCGTAATATAAAATTGCCAGTTATCTTCACAAAAAAGGTTATGATAAAAACTAAGTAAATTTGTGTATAATTATTTGAATAATTCATAAGTCCTGCTCTTCCAACCTCATTTTCATACAGGGTGTCCCAAAGAAAAGTAGACGCTGGAGACGTACAGCAAAAAATGCATGGATGCGTCAATTTGGTTTTAGACGAGGACATATTTTGCGTCTAGCAGCAGTTCTGCATGTTCAACTCCTTTGTGGAAGTGAATTTCATTCTAAGATTTTAAATAAAGAATGCTATTAAATTGTATCTTATTTTAAAGGTTATCAAATTTTGTTTTTACTGGTATCTAGATTCGTGAAATTGTTTTGATAGTTTTTGAGAAAATGAGTTATGAATTGGGTGGGGGGGGGGTTGCATTAGGAACTTTACACTGTTACAATTTATATCTTTAATTTTTCTCCGGGATAGAGATTCAAGTAGTACGTCGGTTTGAAGGTTACAAAAATATTAGTTTATTGATATCAATAGAAAATTTTTACAAAAATTAATAGCTTTATACTTCCATACAGTGATAAAGAATAAGCTCAAATTTGTTTTTGACATTATTGAACATTTCAGGAGTTGTTTTTAGGCTTACATTTTGTGTTCCCAAAAAAAAAAAGGATTAAATCAAGAGATTTAGCGGGCCATTCAATTTGATCTCCACTTCCAATGCACTGACCATGAAATCGAGAATCCAAGAATTCCGTGATGGCGGGTACATATATAGTGCGGAGGTCCCCCATCTTGCTGAAAGTGAAGACTAGGAATGTGAATAGTGGGATCGTTTTCCGTCATTTGTGTTATTAATAGATCAGTGACACTTTTCAGCATGTCCAAATTTTACTTGTTCAATTTGTTGGGATAAAAAGCGGTTCTACCCTTTAAACTTTTATAATCCCAGTCCATCATTCAATTTTAGGGGGTGCTGTATGTGAACTTCTCTAAACACATGGAGGTTCTCGTCAGACCAATAACGACAGTTGTGTCTATTGAAAGTATATATATATATATATATATATATATATATATATATATATATATATATATATATGTATATATATGTTTATGCGGCTTTCACGGATTCCTCCGTGTGAGATGCAATAGCAGTAGATATAGCCACATTATGCCGTTGTAGTGCTGAAATCACATTCAGCAAACATACAACTATATGTAGCTCCATATATGAATGAAGCAAAATGTGAACAGTAAATGCAAACTTCTCTCTATCATATCCTTTCTGTGTTAGAGGTTGCACAGTTAGAATAAATTGTTATAGAATGCAATTTATCCCATTCCACCACCATCGAGATGATGGCCTACCTGTACCACCATACCGAGAAGAAAGTCAAAACTTACCCTCCTCGCCACAGTGATACGGCAGAGGTACATGTTTTGTCTCTACTAGACTCATCAGGGTAATGACATGCACCTGGCTGTGCAAAGGACAGATCGGAAGGAAGCATGCAAATACTGAACGCGGCTTCATGCATGCTATAACAATTTATTCTAACTGTGCAACCTCTAACACAGAAAGGATATGATAGAGAGAAGTTTGCATTTACTGTTCGCATATACGGAGCTGCATATAGTTGTATGTTTGCTGAATGTGATTTCAGCACTACAACGGCATAATGTGGATATATCCACTGCTATTGCATCTCACACGGAGGAATCCGTGAAAGCCGCATAAACATGTATACGCCATCCGGCGGGAGGTCGGCGAAACCGCGTTCAGTATTTGCATGCTTCCTTGCGATCTGTCCTTTGCACAGCCAGATGCATGTCGGTACCCTGATGAGTCAAGTAGAGACGAAACATGTACCTCTGCCGTATCACTGTGGCGGGAAGGGTAAGTTTTGACTTTCTTCTCGGTATGGTGGTACAGGCAGGCCATCATCTCGATGGTGGTGGAATGGGATAAATTGCCTTCTATAACAATTTATTCTAACTGTGCAGCCTCTAACACAGAAAGGATATGACAGAGAGAAGTTTGCATTTACTGTTCGCATTTTGCTTCATTCATATACGGAGCTGCATATAAATGTATGTTTGCTGAACGTGATTTCAGCACTACAAGAGAGATGATGGTTTGTACAGAATGCAATGCCCTGACGAGTCCCATACTAGGACAAAACAGCGCTGTCGTCATTTTTCAGACCCGGAGTTTTTTTTGTTCCGCACTTTTTAGCATGATAATAATATTTATCAACGGTCTTAGTCCGCATAGCCGAGAATTTCTTATTTTATTTAATATATATATATATATATATATATATATATATATATATATATATATATATATATATATATATATATATATATATATATATATGCATTTTTTTTTATTAATTTTTTTTTAGTGTTCACAAATTCAAAATCAAAAATAAAGAAATTAATTTCAATTTCAAAAAAAAATTTAATGAAGCAAAATAATTCGTAAAAGCAAATCCCCAAATTAAAATTCTTAGACCAGACAAATCAAATAAAACCGTCATAATGAACTCAAATGATTATAATTTAAAAATCAATGAACTTCTTAACAACACTGCTACCTATAAAATATTAAAGATAGACGTTACTACTACATTTCAAAACAAAATTAATACGTTTATAAAAAAAACTCTTAAATAAAAATGTTCTTACAGAAAATAAAGCCAAAAATTTAATGATACAAAACTCAGTAGCACCTAAAATATACGGCTTTCCAAAACAACATAAAAATAATATGCCCTTAAGACCAATTATTTCTAGTATACAATATTCATTTTATAAACTTTCAAAATATTTATCCAACTCATTGTCCAAAATAACCGGAAAAAATGATTTTATAAAAGACTCCTTCGATTTTAAACAATTTATAGATACAGTCAATATTCCAGAAAATTATAAACTAATATCATTAAACGTAGTCTCGTTATATACAAACATTCCAAATAATTTTGTATCATATAAAATCAAACAAGAATGAAGTATATTGAAAGAACATACTGAACTTACATTAATCGATTTCATTGAGGCAGTTAACTTCACGTTAAACAATCATTATTTCCAGTATGAAAATAAATTTAATCAGCAACTGCACAGCTGTGCAATGGGCTCTCCGATTTCTACCACAATGGCACAATTAGTTATGGAACATTTGGAACCAAATTTAATAAATAAACTTAATTTCAATATAACATTATTTAAAAGATTTGTTGATGACTGTTTAACAGCCGTACCAGAAGATTGACTGATGCCATGCTTTCAACTGCATCAATAAAAAATTACAATTTACCACTGAAACAGAAACAAATAATGGAATAAATTTTCTACATTTAACTCAAATTAGAGATAGACAGAGTCACAAAATCGAAACTAAATGGTACACTAAAGAAACTCGGTCAGGTCGTTACCTAAACTATAATTTAGACCACCCAAAAAGTCAAACCAACACATTACTTAGACAATAAATTGAACGGTCACAAGTATACAAAGAATGCTTCAACTGCATTATACAAGCACGAAATAAAGACAATGCAAGTCCGACAACTATATTTTAGTCATCCTTCAACATTGTCTACAACCTTCAAACAAACCAAAATATTAACTCAATACCCAAATTATCATAAATTAACTATAAAAGAAATGATAGAAATTAAAAAAGGAAAAAACACCGCTAGTGATAAAAAAGATATATATGGGGCGGATCACCATGGTGTTTATGCAGAATAGCAGTCTCGGTGTCAGACTCTATGTGCACTCCCCTGTCCCCTTGTTTTGAAGAGTCCTTCCTGACAGTGTAATTTTGGAAAGTCACTCCATTTTCTCCTTTTTTTTAAAGAGTACTTCAATGGCCTTGTCCGGGTTTATTCCGAACTCTTCCCTGTGGCACCATCGTTCTGCAATCCGGAAGGCCCGCATCATTGGTCCCTTCAGATCCCAGATATCGCGATCAGAGCACAAAATGGGTAGGTCATCAGCGTAGGCCTGCGTATACAAACCAGCGTCATTCACTTCACTCGGAGGCTGTCCATCACAAGGCTCCACAGCAAGGCGATGAAACACCTCCCTGTGGACAGTCAAATTTTTCTAATTAACCAGACTTAAAATTTCAAAAATAAATTAATAGATAAACAGAAAAAGTCATGAACTTGTTTTATACCCTGTACTAATTCTATAAAATATTCCGGATACGATATATAGTAAAAAAAAATTTAATATAAAGGAAAAACCACCCATAGAAATAGGTCAAAAAATAAATTCCATCACATCAAATTAAGACCTATTTAATAATTTTAATACTCTTGAACTGGCAAAAATTTTTAGTTGCATCTGTCGATGATTTGAATTGAAACGTAACATGTTATACAAAACTTTTCAGGGTCTTAAGATGTTTGAGTGTGTTTTTAAATCTTCTGTTTAAGGAAAAAAAACTTGAAAAAGCAAAACACGATGTGCGAAACGTCGTAAATATAAGAAAGAAAAAAATGAACTTTTCAAATTTATTTTACAACTATTACCCAAGAAGATACCCCAATAAAATATATATATATATATATATATATATATATATATATATATATATATATATATATATATATATCTACGGTGTTTCTGGGCAAACATAGCTGTGGAATTGAACACCTTCTTCTTTTAGAAGTCGGTTAAAAAAATATTATTTTTATTATTATCATTCTTACAACAGTTTATAAGAGTTTTGCATTTATTGTGGCTATATGTTCATATTTGAAAAAACACGTTTTTTGTTAATATAGAAAGGAATATTTTTACATTAAACTGTTACTATAATTGTGAATGAAATGTTCATATTTTATTTTACTAATTAAATAATCAATGTGTATTATTTTATTTTATATTGCTGTTGTAGACTTTCATGTTTTTCATTTTTAATGAGAATATCTAGAATTTTTTATTTAAAGCTGTATAATAAGGATTGATTTTTTTTCAACCTTCAAAAAGAAAGAACTGAAAGCTCTATTTATTAAAATATAAGTTTTTTAAAAAACTTTAGAACTGCTTTTCAGTATTTTCATTTCAGTTCTGCAAAACAGCTTATTTTCCAACAGCATCCTTAAATTATATTTCTTATTTTTAGGGCAGGTTAATTTTAATATTACAGGTTCTCACAGTTTTATATTAGTTCTTTATAGTCAATGGCGACAAACTTATTATTTCCAGTACGGTAAAAATGGAAAATTTCAACAACTATTATTTTTATCGATTCTAAGGCATCTAAGTTTTTATCCTTAATCTAACTATTTAAAGGCTTGAACTACACAAAAACTTGGCTATGGAGAAGGAGAATTTCATAAATTAAAAGATAAACTGTTAGACAATTCGTTATTTTCAAGACATATTTTTCGATATCTCTCTTAGCACTAGCAAAAGTCATTAGAAGTTACCAAATAATGGTGACAATTTTAAAATTTACCAATAAACTGAAAAAAAAAGAAATAAATTATGAATTCATACTAAAATCCTAACTATAATGGACCACTAGCTAAAACCGAATTTCATAAAATAGATTAAATCTGAGAAAGATCGAGACCAGATAATGAATCATGTGGGGACAATGCATTAGTTTTTCTGTTTGTTCAGGTAAAGAAGTTCAATGTTGCCACATTTCAAAGAAAGGTTCAAAAATTATGATTTTATCAGATCATAAATGTACGATTGTGAATATAATTTTAACAAAAGCCCGATTATACTTAAGTCGCCTTATTCTTCGTAGTTTGGTATTTGTTTTTCTGTAAAAACATATAGCATTTTATTAATGATATTTAAGTATTGTTCCGCTTGGCTGATTTTCGAACACATATTGTATTATTAAACACACTCTATTATTTCAAAAGCGTTTTATTCTTCAAGTTTGACACTTGTCAAAATAAATCAAGTTGCATTGATGAGCTCTCAAACTAAACTGTCTACGAAAGCCGATCTGGACCTTTTATATACGCTTTTTTCGGATACCAGAAGATTATGGATCTTTCTAGAAGGATTTTCATACTACATGGTGTAATAAAAATATGATAAAGGTATTCCGGCGATTTCTAGACATTCTGTCATAGATGTTCCGTGTTAAAAATAGGGAAATTAAATTTATTAAAAAGTTCCAGACCTAAATTCATGGATTTCTCCTGAGAAAATTAACAAAAGTAAATTTAATCAAATCAATTATGAAATCGTAGAAAATAAACCTAAATCCTTACAAACTATAAACACAAACTAATACTATGAAATGTATAACGCTATAAAGTTCGTTACAGTATTAACAACATTGTAGTGATGGGTGATTTCAAGAAAAGGTCGCTAATATGTGGCAACCTTGCATTCTAGGTCGGTAATAACGATGACCCTATCCTCTTTAGTCGGTAAGAACGGATATGCAATATTGCCACGGTTTGAACGCAAGTCGGAAAATTTTAATTATTTTGTACATTTTTCTTATAAAAGCATATATATATATATATATATATATATATATATATATATATATATATATATATATATATATATATATATCATTAAAATACTGATATCTAAATCATTGGCAACATTGTAAATTGCTTGATATGAATGACAGCGTACCAGTTTTACGTACATTTTATGGGCGTCAAAATTATAGAACAGGAAAAAAATCTTGGTATAATTTTTCTATAACTATACCAAGTTATTTTTAAGAATGTGTACTTTTTGTTAGGATGCCCTATATATTTTTGTAGTAGCTTCTAAAAAGAAGAAAACATAGCAACTCAGCTGTCAACCAACGTCAATCTGGTCCTCACTTACCGTACTTTTCTGATAAGTTTGCAAAACGTTGAAATGTATAAGACAAGTAAAAGTCCAGAGATCACGTAACTTCGTGACGCCACATGCTACATTAACTCGTATTAAAAGTTTCTCCTGGCTGGTGGTAAGAAGCGACATGGCAGCGACGTAGCGATTAAGTTCTAATAGTGTTTAAAAACTAATCTAAATCTTATATAATAATTATTACTTATTTAGATAAGAGTAATACGTGACGAATCAATGATTTAAATTAAATACGGAAATTTTCATGCATTATTTCACATCAGTAACTTCACTAAAACTCATTTGTTGTTTCAGGCGAAATCATGGACATTGTGGCGCTCATCAACTCCTCGATAAATTTCATCCTCTACTGCACCATGTCCCGCCAGTTTCGAGTGACATTTCAGGAGATGTTCAAAATTAATCAAATAGTCCATTGGATGTTGATAAAACGTGCTGGATCAACAAACGTAGGAGAGGAAAATGGAGTGGAAACCAAGATGTCGCTGGTATAGCAAATACAGGACGTCGGAGTTCCACAGCAAAAATCTGATCATTGGACTACTACTAATGCTTATGTTAGTGACTGTGTGTCTACCATTTGAAACGAGTCTGTTTATCATACATAGTAAATAAATTTTTATATATGAGTCAAAATTTCTGAAACCGGCCACTAAAAATCGACTAGTCGACTTTCTTGAATTTTTTTGCAGATTCCTAAAGCCTTGCACGTCAAAGTTAATGTCTTAAAACATTTTCTGAAAATTTAAATTTTTCAAAAAGTTATAAACAAATGAATTTCAAAGCAACTTTTTTTTTTTAAATTGCGATATCTTGGTTAATATTTAATACAAGTTGATGAAATTTTTATGGTTTATGTATAAGTAATAACGGAATCGAATAAAAGATAATTTAAACCGAAAACTTGTAATTTGTTAATAAACAAATAATTTTGCAATAAACAAATAACAGTTTTACCAACTTCTCCTTGTGCTACAAAAATTTTCTTTTCACATTTGCATTCCTTAAACTCTAGTCTCGATAACTGTGAAGTGAAATTTTGGTGATCTCAACTTGGAAAAAAGTTATGCATTTTTAAATATTATCATGAAGATGCTTGAATGCGGCCGCGCTGGGCCGCGTCACGCGAGCAATACCTACAGTACAACGTATACTTTTCTCCCCTGGTTTTAATGTTAATATTTATAACTTTATAAAATAAAAAAAATACCTTATTCATACATGTTTACACTTGTCATTTATTATTTTACAGCTTTATCTACTTTCATTATAACCGTTTTTAAATATATATGTTGCGAATGATGTTACAATCTAATTAATTTATTTTAAATAATTTGTAGGTATATTATTATTTAGAAAAGAAATATGTTTATTTGTCATGCCTAATCGATTTAGTTGAGTTTTTATTACTTATAATTCTGAGCTGTTGTCTTGTTACATGTTATGCAAATCGTATATAACGCACGTCAATGTGCATTCGCTACTTCGCTAGCAGTGATCTGTTATATATTATCATGACACCACCGCTAAAGTATTGTAATTCTTTTCAAAAAAGGTCACAATAGTATAAAAAATAAACTATGTTTCTTGTCTGAAAAATGCGATGAAAAGTTTAGTGATTTCCTTGGTTTATTCGTTTGTATTTCATGTAAAAGACAGTTATATCAAAAAAAAAAAAGATTCTGTGCAGTTCCAAAAAATAAATAGATCAACAACAAATCAAATAGAGCAGCTTGCAAACCAAAGCTAATTCGCATACTGAAGATGAAATAGAATTAGATTTCTCAGAAAAAGATGAAGATTATGTTTGTATTAAATCTATGGATAATAAGAATAAAATAATAAAACTTGCAACTGCGTTACAAAAAGTATTAATCGCTCCTCCTACCGAAAAACTAAGCTTAAATCTATCAGATACAGACCACGAGCTTCTACGAAAATTTTTTAATAATAATAGTTCAAATATTTATAATGATGTGGATTGTAATAGTTGGATCAGCGATTTCAAACTTGCATTATCGCGAACATCAACATGGCAGCAAAAAATAATTTTATTGACAACGAACGATACCTATAGAGTGGTCTATTAGAAAAACGGCAAAAACATTTAATTTAAGCAGACATATAGTTGCTTCAGCTAAAATGTTAAAAGATGATAAAGGCTACTGTGCTCAACCTGATAAAAGTCAAAGAGTTTTACTTTTCTGACGATGCTAGTCGAGTAATGCCAGGAGTGAAAGATTTTAAATCGGTTAAAATCAATGGCAAACGTCAGCACGAAACAGTAAGTAGTAGCTAATATTTTCATTATTTTAAATTTTTATTCAGGTAAAAAATGTTTACTTATAGAGGAATGCATATCATGCTAGCTTATAAGATAAAACGATTGTTACAACACAAAAACTATTCGAATGGGCACGCAACTTTTTTCACAAAATTGATTTGGATTTTTGTACTTTACATGAATATAAAAAGCACCAAAGATATCTAAAGAAACGTTTCTCTACAGCTCAAAGCATCAAGGGAACACGCCAATTTTATTGCTTGAAGCCATTTAATATTAATTCTATAGAATGTAAGATTTTTTCAACATGTTCAAAAAGCACTATATTGAAAGTAGATAAAGCTGTAAAATAATAAATGAGAAGTGTAAACATGTGTGTATGAGATATTTTTTATTTTATAAAATTATAAACATTAACATTAAAACCAGGGGAGAAAAGTATACGTTGTACTCGCATGACGCAACGCGGCGCGCCCGCCTCGGTCGCATTCAAGCGTCTTCATGATCATATTTAAAAATGCATAACTTTTTTCCAAGTTGAGATCACCAAAATTTCACTTCACAGTTATCGAGGCTAGAGTTTAAGGAATGAAAATGTGAAAAGAAAATTTTTGTAGCACAAGGAGAAGTTGGTAAAACTGTTATTTGTTTATTGCAAAATTATTTGTTTATTAACAAATTATAAGTTTTCAGTTTAAATCATCTCTTATTCGATTCCGTTACTATTTATGAATATACCATAAAAATTTCATCAACTTGTATTAAATATTAACCAAGATATCGCAATTTTAATAAAAAGTTGCTTAGAAATTCATTTGTTTATAACTTTTTGAAAAATTTAAATTTTCAGAAAATGTCTTAAGACATTAATTTTGACGTGCAAGGCTTTAAGAATCTGCAAAAAAATTCATGAAAATCGACTAGTCGATTTTTATTGGCCGGTTTCAGAAATTTTGAGTCATAGTTAATTGAGGCATAAGTAAATTAACTCTTGAAGTATTTTGTCCTATTGTTGGATTGCTATGAGGACTAATCACCAGAGGCATAGCAAAAACAAGTTGTTACCTGATGTATGATAAACAGATATTGATCGAATATGTGTTCTGTGTAGTGAAACAGACTATTCCATGATTTTAAGGGCATCTACTAAATTGTAATTACGAGATTCTAACCTACTTTTTATATGTTTTTGTATCAAAATGTAAATAAGTCACTATATCAAATTATCTTATGAGAAAAAATCAAATGTTTGTCTTTGTATTGAGATATAAGCAATTTTTTTTTTATCGTTGTAGAGATTAATTTGCGAATTAATTTAAACAAACAATTGTTGGCAATTATGCAATAGCCTGATAGCAGAAAAGTTTTTTTAATTCATTTTTAACAATTCTATTATTTAAATAGATCTTGCAAGAGATTTTTCTGCAAAGATTGCATGAAATTCCAGAAGATGGCGCAACTTGTACTGAAATTTTTGATTAGTTTCATATAAGTTGCTTAAATGATTAACTTTTCTTGTGGTGAGGTGTACTTGCCTGCTTTGTACAGGGTGAGTCAACGATTGGATGAAGTAGGTTTGTGCCTTTTCGGTGAAATTAACAAAGAAACTATATTTATTGTTTGATACAGTTTATTTTTACGCAGATTTTGAAAATATTTAGGACTCTACAGGGTGAGCCAAAAAACTAGGACAGCATAAAGTTGTATTTTTTTAAATAGAACATCCTATATACGAATCGTATTCTCGATTTAGCTTATAATTTTAAATCTTTTTTATTAAGGGTTTACTATAACAAAACTTTATAGTTTCTGAGATAATTAAGTTTAAAGAAAAAAAGTCACATTTTCAAGCATCAATTCAATCCTAAATAACGTTTTCAATTTTGTGACAAATATATTCAAATTTGGAATTTAGCAAGGCCAAGGACAAGTTAACATAATTTTTACCTAATATTTGCAATAAAAGCTACAGGGTGTTGAACACATCGGCTCAAATTTGTACAAGTTTAAATGAATAAATATCTTTTTTTTTTAAATGGTACACCCTGTATATTTTCATGTTATTTAATAGAGTAATAAAAACCCTAAAAGTTTTGTTCAATATATCCTATTCCTATTTATAATAGTTTTTGAGATATTTCAGTTTTTATAATTTTCCATACTTTTTTACAGAAATAGTCTTCATTATCATAGTAGCCATGACAAAAACAATGTAAAAGAACATTTTTCTGTGTGTCAAATTTATAATCGCAATCGCTTCTTTTGGTTTTTATGTAGTGTAGTTTGGTTTTTTTTGCATTCATCTTATATTGTAAAATGAATTTTCCAAAGAATGAGTTAATAGATATGATTTATACAATAGGAGAGGCTAAAAAAAAATGCCTTCTTGCTCAACGAATTTTCAAAATGGACGTGGGGGTTTCATTGAGTGGCCACCAAGGTCTTGCGACATCACCCCATTAGATTTCTTCCTATGGGGTTATATTAAAAATAAGGTGTATGTTAATCCACCAACAACAGTGGAAGATATGCGAAACAGGATTAGGGATACCTGTAAAACAATAACGCCACTAATTTTGTCCAGGGTCCGAGAAAATCTACAAAAAAGACTAAATTTGTGCATTGCACAAGAGGGTCGTTTATTCGAACACTTATTAAAAAGAAATAATTAATCTCAGTATTTAATAGGTAATTTTTTTGTTTCAATTTAGTATAAAAGTAAATATGTATTTGCCTTCTCGTTATTGTTGTGTTAATTTTTTCACATTATGTTTAATTAAACTATTGCCGTTGTAATATAACGAATAATGTATTTCATCATATTTAACCACATTCTGTTTGTTTCTGTAGTTTCTTTTTATTATTTTACATGTCTACTATGATAATGAAGACTATTTCCGTAAAAAAGTATGGAAAATAAGAAAAACTGAAATATCTCAAAAACTATTATAAATAGGTATAGGATATATTGAACAAAACTTTTAGGGTTTTTATTACTCTATTAAATAACATGAAAATATACAGGGTGTACCATTTAAAAAAAAAATATTTATTCATTTAAACTTGTTCAAATTTGAGCCGATGTGTTCAACACCCTGTAGCTTTTATTGCAAATATTAGGTAAAAATTATGTTAACTTGTCCTTGGCCTTGCTAAATTCCAAATTTAATATATTTGTCACAAAATTGAAAACGTTATTTAGGATTGAATTGATGCTTGAAAATGTGACTTTTTTTCTTTAAACTTAATTATCTCAGAAACTATAAAGTTTTGTTATAATAAACCCTTAATAAAAAAGATTTAAAATTATAAGCTAAATCGAAAATACGATTCGTATATAGGATGTTCTATTTAAGAAAATACAACTTTATGCTGTCCTAGTTTTTTGGCTCACCCTGTAGAGTCCTAAATATTTTTAAAATCTGCGTAAAAATAAACTGTATCAAACAATAAATAGAGTTTCTTTGTTAATTTCACCGAAAAGGAACAAACCTACTTCATCCAATCGTTGACTCACCCAGTACTGACGAGAACTAGTGAGTTCGAAACTGGTCAACAGATAGTGGTACACTACCAATGGGATTTTTCTGGTAGTTTTTTGCAATTTCAATAGTGATTTTAATTATTCCTAGCTAGAACAAAGCACACCTGTCCTTGTAATATAAGGCTTTTTAACTTGTTTTTTTTTTTAAAAATATGAATTTATTTATTCATTTTACTTTTCTTTTAATTATCTAATAAGATAAAATTTTAGTTTGGGTATTAGTCTTTCTTGATGTATTTATCCAAGTCTTAGCGCGCATTATCTAGATAGTCCCTGGAAAATTATATGGCAAGGTTTTCTTGACATATTTTTAGTGTCATGGCATAGCCAGCATCTTGATAGTATTCTTGTCACGAAAAACTCTCTTTTTATTGGCTTATGTGAATTCTCGGATTTGTCACTGAGCCGCCAATAGTACGTTGCACAATTGCCACATTACCATATTTTAATTCGCAAATAAATAACGATTATTGAGAGTAAGATTTTTAACCTGTGAGCTCCGGATTAAATGTCTTTCTCTATATAAACATTGAATTTTTGTAAGCTGCCAAGATTTAATTTTAATATAACGGTTTAACGTTTAAGGTGGTTTCATGATCTTAAAATTAAATTTTTGATAGTTATTCGAAACACTAAAAAAAAAAGATTTTTTCATTAATTTCTTGTATCCCCCTATTTTTGGGTCGTAGAACTCAAATCTGAAGTTTTTTTGTGATTGCACGTAGTTTTTTTTTTGGAGAAAAAAGACATCCAAATAAAATAATAAGCAGTCTTCTATTTAAATATTCGCTAAGCTTATAATGTACATTTTTAATTTTAATACTCAAATAAAAAATATATACTGACCCGCATTTCAAGTTCTGGTCAATTATAATAACCAGATCTTTTATTTTATCTATTTTCTTGATAGACTTGTGATCATTTTTGGCGTCTTTGGTAATGAACATAAATTTAATTATTAACTGATCGGCACTTGTTGCGGAAAGTCACAAAAAATGTCTTAGATACAGTAAGACTTAAAAGGCTGCAATTTAGCTATTGATTAGTTTTACTAACACTCGTTTTAGCCTCCTCATATTCACCACGTCAAGATTTTTCTGTAAACAATAATATAGTGTCATCAGCATAAGAAGCAACACTGCAATTATCAACGATTTTACTTACGCTGTTAATATATATTAGAAAAAGTGGTGGATCGAGAACTTTACCCAGGGATATACCAGTTGTCATAATCTGATACGAAGTAAAGGAGTCATTTATTTCCATTCTCGCTGTCTGTTTGATAGATAGTATTTTAATAATTATACAGGGTCGCCTCTGATACCATTTTCTTTCATCTTGTTAAAAGGAATATTATGGGATATTGTATCAAATGCTTTTTTAATATGAAGAAAAACTGCTAGGTTCTTTCTCTGATCGTGAAAATTTTATTTATACCCTTAATAAATTTAAAAACCGAAAATTTTGTTATTTCTGAAACCAAACTGTTTGATATAAAAAGATTGTTTTTTTTTCTAGAAAATTTATAATCCGTTTTTTAAGATACTATTCAAAAATTTTACCGAAAATTACGGTATTTCAGTCATAAATAATCGAATAAATTAGTGGACGTAACTTAACCATAATTATATTGAAAGCCAAATTTTTTTAGAAGAAAAAGTGAGATATATAGAGGAACGGACGCACAGACCGTAATAACCAGTTTCCTTAATTTTTGTTTAACTTTCTATAAACCATTTTTAGATAAAGAGCGTATAAAACCAATCTAAGACTCGTACTTATTGGATAATATGTTCTATATATATTCTTTTAATGTTGATGAAATTACTGCAATAATCTATATATATATATATATATATATATATATATATATATATATATATATATATATATATATATATATATATATATATATGAAGTAAAATGCGAACAGTAAATGCAAATTTCTCTCCATCATATCCTTTCTGTGTTAGAGGTTGCACAGTTAGAACAAATTGTTATAAAACGCAATTTATCCTATTCCACCACCATCGAGATGATGGCCTACCTGTACCACCATACCGAGAAGAAAGTCAAAACTTACCCTTCCCGCCACAGTGATACGGCAGAGGTACATGTTTCGTCTCTACTAGACTCATCAGGGTACCGACATGCACCTGGCTGTGCAAAGGACAGATCGGAAGGAAGCATGCAAATACTGAACACGGCTTCTCCGACCTCCCGTCGGATGGCGTATATATGTTCATGCGGATTTCACGGATTCCTCCGTGTGAGATGCAATAGCAGTGGATATATCCACATTATGCCGTTGTAGTGCTGAAATCACATTCAGCAAACGTACAACTATATGCAGCTCCGCGTATGAATGAAGTAAAATGCGAACAGTAAATGCAAATTTCTCTCCATCATATCCTTTCTGTGTTAGAGGTTGCACAGTTAGAACAAATTGTTATAAAACGCAATTTATCCTATTCCACCACCATCGAGATGATGGCCTACCTGTACCACCATACCGAGAAGAAAGTCAAAACTTACCCTTCCCGCCACAGTGTTACGGCAGAGGTACATGTTTCGTCTCTACTAGACTCATCAGGGTACCGACATGCACCTGGCTGTGCAAAGGACAGATCGGAAGGAAGCATGCAAATACTGAACACGGCTTCTCCGACCTCCCGTCGGATGGCGTATATATGTTCATGCGGATTTCAAGGATTCCTCCGTGTGAGATGCAATAGCAGTGGATATATCCACATTATGCCGTTGTAGTGCTGAAATCACATTCAGCAAACGTACAACTATATGCAGCTCCGCGTATGAATGAAGTAAAATGCGAACAGTAAATGCAAATTTCTCTCCATCATATCCTTTCTGTGTTAGAGGTTGCACAGTTAGAACAAATTGTTATAAAACGCAATTTATCCTATTCCACCACCATCGAGATGATGGCCTACCTGTACCACCATACCGAGAAGAAAGTCAAAACTTACCCTTCCCGCCACAGTGTTACGGCAGAGGTACATGTTTCGTCTCTACTAGACTCATCAGGGTACCGACATGCACCTGGCTGTGCAAAGGACAGATCGGAAGGAAGCATGCAAATACTGAACACGGCTTCTCCGACCTCCCTCCGCATGAACATATATATATATATATATATATATATATATATATATATATATATATATATATATATATATTTTAAAGTTTTTGATTTTCTTGGGTGTAAAATCCGTTTTATTAATAAAACTGCATATGTTTTATTTGTTATGCATATCTATTGACGTTTCGGTCACACTTGACCTTCTTCAGAATGATTTTTTATAACTTATATAAGTTTTTGCCGAGGATCACAACTTAGACTACATATTGTTAACACATGGTTCACTTTTTGACGAGATATTTTTTGTAATATCCTCGTCTAAACTTTCTATCGATGTATCGATATATATATATATATATATATATATATATATATATATATATATATATATATATATATATATATATATATATATATATACATATATATATATGTATATATATATATATATATATATATATATATATATATATATATATATATATATATATATATATATATATGTATTTTTTTGTATTCTTGGGTTTAGGTTCATACGTAAATGTTAAAAAAATAATGTTTCGCCTTTTGTTTAAGGCATTTTCAGAAAGTTTTTTTATATATTATTTTCTTTAATTTAATAATAATAACATTTTCCTTGACTAAACAACCTCAAAATTTAAAATACATAAATTATGCTTAAAATCTTACACATTATCAGACAAAGTTAAAAGACAATTTAAAAAAAAACTTAAAAACTTATTTTACAATTAAAAACTTTATATAATTTTAAAAATATTCAAATTTTCACAAAAATATGGAAGTACGCACTTTGAGCTTGTTATTTCTATTTCGATACTGTACCGATTGTGGTATGGGAAAAACTATTCTTTCTTTTTTTAATATTTAACTTTAAGTGAAAAAAAGAAATAAAGTGAAGTACTGAATTACTTTTAGAAAAATTGCAATTTTATGGTCTTTGAACGTAGCAACAACCCATCAATTTTCCTACCATGTTCAAAGTATATTATATTGTCGCTCGATTTTTTTGCTATATTTTAATTAAATGTTAGGTACAACTTTTCCCAAAATATGCTAAATTTCAAAAGGTGCAAGTATGTTTAATGAAAGTGGCAAATATGGCGTGAAAGTTATTTTTTTTTTGAGGGAAGCTACGTGCGATCACAAAATAAAATTCAAGTTCATGTTCTACGGTCACAAAATAAGAAGTATGCCAAAAAATTTCCGTGTTTTATGTATTTCGAATAATTGCCAAATTTTTTATTGGTAAGCAACATGTATAAGTAGCTTAATAAGAGATTTAGGCAGCTAATAATATTTAGGTGTAAGTCGTTAAGTTTTAGGTGCTAATTGTGACCATGTCTATCATTAATTCTTTATGTACGAAAAAAAGAACATTTTTAAATAAGACAAACAGGGTAATAAATGAAGTTAGGTTAAGAAAAATACGGCACAATTCTAGTTACTCAATTTTTTTTTGTAACACAGACCATTTTTTAATAAGATATTTTATAAATATTGTAACTTATTATTAAGTAAACCGATTTATAAATAAAAGACTACTCAAGGTGTACCAAATTTATTTATTAAGCCTAAATCTCCAAAATAACACTACAAAAACAAAAAAAAAAGAAGAAAAAGTATTTACTCAGGATATGGAAGTTCTATGAAAAAAGTAACATTGATTTTATCCTTTGAAAATCATGGTTCTTGGGTTTAGACTGTGTCAAATTGGAATTATCATCCGACGATTCGCCTACGATTGCACGAGGTATCTTTAGGGATATTTACTCCATGCGTTTAGAACACTGAATATCGAGGAGCTACAGCTCGGTATTTACACACGACTAGAGCTCAGCGAACCGTGATCCAACGTTACAATCGATTTCCACATGTGATGTAGACTGTAACCCGCATCTCTATCAATATTATTTGGATATTGACAAATTTCGATTGTTTCTCTAATTTTACGTTTTAAGAAATCAGGCACTGATGCTAGTACCTTAGTTTCTTTTTCATTAAAAATGTGTCCTGAATAATGCTGGTGTTCAGCTACCGCAGATTGTACAATTTGTTTCTTTTCTATACATTTTTCATGCTCCTTAAGCCTAGTCTACATAAACCGTCCTGTTTCACTTAAATACACTTTACCACAAGAACAAGATATCTTGTAAACGTCTTTAGTTTGAAATGGAATTGCGTCCTTTGGAGACTTCAAACATTGTCCAACTTTCTTTCATGTGTTGAACATTGTCCGTATGTTTGATTTTCGGAGCAATCTGGCAATCTTGTCGGTGGTTCCGTGTATGTAAAGTAAGACAACACTGTCCATAGGAGGTTCATTTATGACATTTTATTTAGAGATGTGAGGTTCCTTTCGACAATTGTTTGTTGGATCCGTCCGAATGACTTTGTATTTATTGTCGTCCAAGAGCTGGTTTATTTTTTTCAGTATATTTGTCCTTATCCATAACAACAGTTGCATTTTCTTTGTCAGCTGAGAGAACTAAGATGGTGTTGTTCTCGTTCAGTTTTTTAAAAGCCTTCCTTTCCTCTGATTTGATATTTGATTTAGGGGGCTGTGAGTGTATGATCTTCGTTATTTCGTATTGAATCATGTCTGCATGTTCTGGAGATATTTTTCTTCCACTGGTATGCGCCTTGGAATGACGGCGAAGTTCTGTCCTTTGGATAAGATAGTTTTCTCTGCTTCGGTAAGTTGTACATTTAACAGATTGACGACTGTGTTTGTTGGTGCGCCTGCTGGATTATTGTTGCTCAAAAGTCCTTCGAATTTTCTTTGTTGCTTTATAGAGACTTGTTGACGGATTCTTTCTGCTTGGACGTAAATGATTTTATCCAACGTTGCAAATTTGTCCTGTTCCATTAGAGATGATCATCTTAGATGTAATTTATAGAGATGTAATATATAGAGAAGTCTCCAAAGGACGCAATTCCATTTCAAACAAGGTGTTTACAAGATACCTTGCTCTTGTGGTAAAGTGTATGTAGGTGAAACAGGACGGTATATATCCACTAGGCCTAAGGAATATAAAAGATGTATAAAGAAGAAACAAATTGTACAATCTGCAGTAGCTGAACACCAGCATTGCTCAGGTGACACTTTTAATGTAAAAGAAACTAAGGTGCTAGCATCAGTGCCTTGTTTCTTTGAACGCGAAATTAGAGAATCAATCGAAATTTGTAAATATTCAAATAATATTAAGAAAGATGCAGCTTACAATCTATATTACAATCGATTGTAACGCTGGATCACCGTTCGATGAGCACCAGTCGGGTATAAATACCGAGCTGTTGCTCCTTCATAGTCATTCTGGTATAATTTCGAGGAATGCTGGTACATGTTTTTTACATAGTAAATGCCAAAATAAAAAATTATAAAATGAGCATAAATTAAAAATACGCAATATAAATTAATATATCATATAATGATTAATGGGTACAAAAATAATAAAGAATATAGAAAATATGTACCGAGTGTCTGGGAAATACGTGTACAACGTTTGATGATAAATTCTTGACTTCAGAATACGTTGATTTCAGCCAAATTAGTTATATTTGATAGTGCGGTAGAAAAAGTATTAAGAAAATATTGTTTTTTTCTTCAAATTTCTTGGAAACTTGGTAACTGAATTTAATATTTTTGGTGTGCGATCTAACACTATAATATGGCGTTTTCTAGTGGTATAACCACCAGCTATAAAATAGTGTCAGTGTTATAAAAGTGACGTTACTTGTAAACATCGCTTCTGATTTTTTATGTTATCAGTGTTATGACAACTTCTTAAAAAATTTTAGTTAGATGAGCGGATTCGTCAGGAAAAAAATATTTTCAGTTACATACATATACCAACTTGCTGTAATAATAAAACAACTTTTAAAATAAGTGTTGGAAGTGCAAGTAATGAAAGATTGTAAAAATTAACTAAAAAGAAAACATTAAGAATGCACATTTATAAAAGGGCAGCCATTTTGCTGAATACACCTATTAACATTTAAAAAAAAATAAAATTGCATTCTATCTAATATTTCAGGATTATTATTAAGGTTGTTGTGAGTATTTAAAATGGGCATCAATAGTTTTTTGCGGGTCTTCACCAGAGTGTTCGGTTTTAAGAACGCCTCACAGAAAAAAGACACACATATTTAATTCTGGAGAATGTGATGACCACAGGACCGTAGACAGAAAAATCGGGCCCCGGGAGGGGGGAACTTATAGGCCCTTGTGTATATACTCTAAAAATTCACATTCTTAACACGTCAATAAAAGGCTTAGTAAAATCTAAGTCACAGTTCTTACAACACTACTACTACAAATTTTAATTTATAGAGTCACAAAGCAGGGCACCTTTAGAAGTCCGAGCCTGGGGGTATCACTCTGTTCCCCCCTGCCATCAGGTCTGGGTGATCATCTTACTGGTGCCTCTTTGCCCCTTCCAATCCAACAGTGTTTCCTCCAGAACAAGCTAACGGGGCAAAAATATTTTTTTTCTTATTTTAATTGTTCATGTATATTGGATCGGACGCAGATCCAAGGGGGGAGCGATCGCCCCCCAAGAGCTTTAAGTTTACGAAAATAGACCCGATTCTGCCTCTTATACTAGGAATGTGTATGCTGCTGATATCTCCCCCCCCCATGTCGACAACTTGTTATCTTTTGCGATCGATGATAACTTGTTTTTCTTGCGATGGCCCCCTCCCTGCAAGAGTTTTGAGTTCAGGAAAATAAAATAGACCCGATTTAGGCACTGATACTAGGAATGTGTATGCTGCTTACATCCTCCCCCCCCCAGTCGGCAACTTGTTTTTTCTTGTGATCGCCCCCCCATTCCAATAGCTTTGAATTCGGGAAAATAGACCCAACCCTTACTTTTACACTAGAAATGGGAATGTTGTTGACGTCTCCCCCCTGTCAACTACTTGCTTTCGCTGGCCATACTGTACTTTTGTGCTATCATCGCCCTGCCTGTTTCTATAAACTTTCTTTTTTTCATGTTCATTTCCATATATATATTGCCGCAGCTTCAGACCATTTTATATGGTGTTGTTTATCCCAGGTGTTTTCTGCAATACCTGATCTCCACGTTTCCCCTTTTTGTGTATTACTTTTATGTGCCTTAATTGTAACTTCTAGTAGTCGTTTGGTTCCTCCAATATACATTTCACCACACTCACATGGAACTTTCTAAACATATTCTTTCTTATTGGTAGTTTTTGGTTTTGTTTTTGTTAAATGAGCTTTAAGTGTATTTCCTGATTTAAAGGCTGTTTTTATATTATAACTTCTGGCATTTCGTCTTATTGTCTCCGAAGTTCTTTTAATTAACGTACGGAATTGTGAAGAATGAATGTATTTCTTATTGTCCAATGGTCGTTGTTCTAAAATTACTTATAACATCGTCAATTAATTTTAAAAGATAACCATTCTGTTGTAAATCGGATTAAATATTTGCTAACTCTTTTTCCAATGAATCGGTATTATTGCATATAGATATAGCGCCAATATAGAGGTTGCGTAAGTTACAACAAAATGATTAGAACTCTGATTAAGTTATTGTCTAGTATGTGTTGGCTTCCTATATACTGAAGTTTTATTAGTTTAATTTCAACGGTTCACCGTGACATCTAGGAAGGGCAACTGATAATTTACCTCTTTTTCCATGGTAAACTTAAATGCACTTCAATGAACACAATCTCCATATAAGCTTTTAAGACAAAATACTCCGTTGATAACTAACCAAAACGTCGTAAAAACAAAAAAAATAAAGACAATGAAGGTCCTGCAACCACACTTTTGTCAATCCTGCTCTTAAGTTATACCAATTTTTTAACTGAATATATGATATCATATGGAAAAAAGAAAATTCTTTACATGTAAAAGCCAATATATCTAGGTTTTTAAGCGTTTCCGTCATATAATTGATGTGACAATTTAAATACAAGAAGTGAGTCATGAGTATATAAAGTTACAGAAAATAGAAGCTACGATTATAATTTAAGAGCCCACATAGTATAAATTTCTCAGAGTTGTGTTAACAAGAACTATTTCCTTTATTTTTCGGTGATGAATATTCTCAGCTATGGCAGGTTTTTTCGAACACCCTGTATTAAAGTATACGCAATTTCATATCAATTTGGCTTCGAAAAGCAGAATGAAAATCGGATTTTAATATTTCAGTGAAAGCGTGAATGGCTATGAAATGGAAAGCGTGAATTGGCTAAAATTTACTTCTTCACGTATGCCTTTTATTGGGACTATTCAAGAAATTCTTATATTTCGGGGGTTGTTTTACAAATTCATTATGAGGGGTTTCAAAATGTTGAAGGGAAAGGACTTATTTAGTTTAATACAATCGAGGAAAAATGTTTTGCACTTGAGAATGTTTGCATATGCTAATCTAATGTAAAGTATCTTTCTTTTTAAAAAGAATACTTGAACGCAACATTTTTCTCCATGAAGGTAAGAGAGGTTCTCGCATTTCTACTACTTCATAAGAACAATTTCAAACTATAAAAACAAACTTTACCTATTAAAAATAGTTATGAGTTTTCGGGATATTACACGTGCAGATTGGATGCTACATAAATATCAGCAGCTAAAAGACATCTCTACATAAAAGATTTGAAAATAATTAACGAATTCTATAATCTACGGAGGCATCTAATAATTTGAAGAAAAAGTACCTGTTTAGATACACTAGTTTATTCGTAATATATACATTACGTGCAATAAAATCGGCACACCTTAAACTTGACTTTACCTGTATTTTTTTTTAGAAATTATGCATCAGTCTAAAACAAATTCTTGCTTGCGTTCCCAAATTGGCGTTCGTCAGGGATGGTTCGCGAGCTCGTCCCACGATTCGACGCTTAGCTAGAGCTAGAGTCACCCTTCTGGATATGTTACACGAACTCCGATTTGTGGGCACTTACGGTGAGGATTCTTGATAATCGACTACCAAAGGGTGTTTTTTATAGAGGTATAGAACTTTTAAATGGAATAAAACAAAGATGAATTTTTTAAATTGACATGAAATTTACTTTATTCGAAAGATAACCTTCTGGCATTATAATTTAAATATGACTTCTGGCATATGACCGCCACAGCTGGCTCGGACGTAGTCTAATCTGGAGGTCCAATTTTCGATGACTTTTTCCAACATTTGTGGCCTTATATCGGCAATAACGCGGCGAATGTTGTCTTCCAAGTGATCAATCGTTTCGGGCTTATCGGCGTAGACTAGCGACTTCACATATCCCCACAGAAAATAGTCTAGCGGCGTTAAGTCGCACGATCTTGGAGGCTAATTCACGGGTCCGAAACGTGAAACTATGCGGTTACCAAACGTTTCCTTCAATAAATCAATTGTGGCATGAGCTGTGTGACATGATGCGCCATCTTGCTGAAACCACAGCTCCTGCACATCATGGTTGTTCAATTGATGAACGAAAAAGTCAGTAATCATGACTCTATAGCGGTCACCATTGACTGTAACGTTTTGACCAGCATCGTTTTTAAAGAAGTACGGACCAATGATTTCACCAGCCCATAAAGCACATCAAACTGTTAGTTTTTCTGGATGTAACGGTATCTCAACATACACTTGAGGATTATCATCACTCCAAATACGGCAGTTTTATTTATTGACGTATCCATTCAAACAAAAGTGAGCTTCATCGCTAAACAAAATTCGCTTATGAAAATCGGGATCGACGGCAATCTTGTTTTGGGCCCATTCACCGAATCTACGCCTTGCTAGGTGATCGTTTGGCTTCAATTCTTGCACGAGTTGGATTTTGTAAGCACGCAAACCAAGATCTTTCCGCAAAATCTTCCATAAAGTGAATGGACACATATCCAATTCCTGTGCACGATGGCGGATAGACTGATTCGGGTCTTTCTCTACGCTACGCTCTACAGCAGCAATGACTTCTTCTGTACGCACTGTACGACGTCTCTGTGGATACATATTATCATTTAGAGTAAACGTGGTGCGAAAACGTTCCATAGTTAATCGAATTAATTGCTCTGATGGACGATTATTTTGACCGTAAAATGGATGTAGTGTGCGATACGTATTTCGAACAGAACCATGATTTTCAAAATAAATTTGCACAATTTGGAAGCGTTGTTCAGGCGTCAGTCTATTCATGTTGAAATGCCAAACCAAACTAAACATAAATCACTTGACAGCTACGAAAATGTCCGCCAGTTATAAAAGTGTTGCCAATTTAAAGTTTTATACCTCTATAAAAAACACCCTTCACTTAACACTTTTGATACTTTTTCTTTTTATTATTATATTTTTTTTTTCACTTTTACCACTACAATCGATTGGTGTTAGAAGTTAGTATTGGACAATACAACAAAGGAACAGACTTTTCACGCTTCGGAGCAACGTACACCCCCCGAAATATCGCCTCGGATAACATATACCTAGGTAATGAAAGTAACGAGGGTGAATAGAGTTGGTCAGCTGTAACAGAAAATATTACCGATAATTGTTACTATCTTTAATTATTCAATTATATTATAAGTTTGAGTTGAAGCTACGAATATTACATTGTATTACTCTAGACATGGTTTTAATAGTTAGGGTCCCTATTAGCTCTATTATATGTCTGGCTGTCCGATTGTTCTTTGTCTCTATAGTCTTTTGATTTCATATTTTCGTTTAACCATATTAGATCTATTAGTTTTTGTTTATATATTTCCGAAAGTTGTTAGCAGGAGTTATACATTTCTTGTATAGAGTCTTTTTTGTCACTATAATTCCAATTGTTTAAAGATTCTTAAGATTTCCTTGGAGTTCCAATCGATCTGACTATTGACTTCGTTCTCAAATATATTTTGTGACCTGTTTTCTGTTAATCTACCATTCGAATAAAAGAGTTGATTTTTATGGGCTGCATTATCATATCCTCCTTGTTCCACTGTTTTCCGTTTGGGAACTGTTCCCAAAGCTTGGGTGAATGTTCTTTTATTATTTGCATTATATTGTTGATAGTTCTGTTGTTTTCGATTAACTGTAGTTATGTTTGAAGTGTTTTTACTCGAAATAGGTGGGAATTCCTGAGAAAGCGGTATAAATCTATTGCTATTTTGGGTAGCTTTCGGGTACCTTTCTTGAGCATCCACGTAGGGGATATTTTCATATGCCATAATGGATTTAATATTTTTTGTTTGGTGAATTCTGGACATGATTTTAAATTTGATTTATGTCTTTTACTTTGACAATGTATATAATTTGTCATGCAGTATTCCTCCTCCACATGTTTTTCCCTTCCACTATTAGGGCATTTTTCTTTTCCCCTACACTGGGTTTTAGTGTGTCCATATTTGAAACAGATGGTAGCAGGTGGTATACGTAATTACTGGCATGGGAATATTAAAGATATTTATAAATTTAGGTAACAATGTACCTTCAAAAGTGAACAATACCGTTCCCATAGGAACATATTCCGTTTGATGTTCGTGGCTGATTTTCCGATTCATTCTCTTCTCATTGAGAATTTTCACTGTGGAGTCCATCGCATTTAATACTTCGTCCATATCTAATTGGGTATCTATATATCTGACAATGCCTTTACAAGTAACGTAATTGTGTGGGATATATATATATATATATATATATATATATATATATATATATATATATATATATATATATATATATATATTGTAGCCCTTATCTTTTAAATTGTCATTATTCATTAAATTATTAGCGGCTTCAAAATTATTAAATTCAACTGAAATACGGTTTTTTCCTTTGGACAGCTTTAGAATAAATATTTCTTTTGCAATTTTCAGATAATTTTATTTACCGATATTATAACCAGATTTCTCGGCTTCGATAAAAACGATAAACGGACCCTTATAATCTTTTTTATAGTAATTATTTACTATCCAGTCTCCTCATAACGTCCGCAGACCCTTCGAAATGCTCCAAATGTCATATTCAGCCATCGCGCAACAAATCGCTGGCCATGTCCATTTTCACGTAAAATAATTTCTTGTGCGGCTTTTTCTTGCATAGTATGCATTAAAGTAATACACTTTAAATCTACAAAATTATAAAAACCGAATTAACTTCAAACTATTCCAGAGACAAGAATTTAAATCTGTTAAAGTTTGTATATACTCATGATAACTTTTACGTAATATACGTTTTCCGTTGCTACACTTCATAATTTAGCCTGTAGTTTCTCAAAAAAATACATTTTGAAGTCAAAAGTGTGCAGTGGACCGATTTCTATACATGTAAGTGTATTTCGTTTTAACAAATTACCGTCCTTCTCTTTCAAAAAGTTATTGGAAAAATATCCCCTGCAAATACAATTCTGGTCCTCTCTTAATATGTGTTTTGAGCTCCTAGTGGTTTCATCAGTGGAGTTATAACGAACCAACAGAAATATCCATAGGAAAGAACTGTCTATGTAAAATATAAATTCCGAGACATTTGGGCAGAATTTTAAACCTGGAGACCTTTTGGATGAAGAATATAAAATATCAACACCCAAATGACGTCTATTCACACACGGACATCTATACATTCCACGGAAGTAAAGATTTCTTTATTTTTTGCGTTTACTTTATTTTAAAGATTTTAATAACATGTCCTAGTTAATTCCAAACTTTATCCCTAACTGAATAAAATTTAGAATTGTGTTCTGAAGGACATTGTTTTTAAATTTACGTCCCTACAAAGCTCAGGTTTGAAAGTCCTAACCTAAATTTGGAAAATGTGGGGTTAGAAAGTACCAGTATGTGCAAAATAGAAATCAAAAAGGATAGTACAAAAAATTTGTTAATAATAAATATATAGGGTGTCTGGAAAATACGTGTACTACGTTTGATGACAGACTCTTGACGTCAAAATAGGTCAATTTAAGCCAATTTAACAACAACGACGACAAAGTCTTAATAAAATATTGATTTTTCCAAAATTTCTTAGAAATATGATAAGTGAATTTAATGATTTTTGGTGCGTGGTCTAACACTATAATATTACATTTTTTAGAGGTATAACGATCGACTATAAAGCAGTGTAAGTGTTATAAAAGTGTCACCTGTAAACATCGCTTTTGGTTTTTTATGTCATCAACGTTATGACAACCTAAATATTTCTATCGGATAATCGGATTTATTTGGAAGTTTTTTTACTTCTTAAAAATTTTTAATTGGATGAGTGTTTTGAAGGGAAAAAATATTTTCGATTACATGCACATATCAACTGTAATAATAAAAAATGCCTGTAACAATAATTTTTCGAACGACTTTGTTACTATGGCATTTAATAATTTGAGAATTGACAAATTGCCATCACTGTCTAAGAAGGCGACTAAGGTAAGATCAACATTCTAAATTTCTAAACAAATTTGACTCTTAAACATGGCACACTACACGCATTCCAAGAAAGTTGACATGTTCCTGGTGCATGGGTTCTATGAAGGAAATGGGCATCTAAGTTTTAGGGTTTACATGGGGATATTTTCTAACCATCGAATATCAAACCATCAAACATATGCCAATATTGAATGTTATCTTCAAGAAACTGGCACCTTTGAGAAAATATTTGAAGGTTGGAGTCGTATTCGAACAACTCGTACAGTCGAAAAGGAAGAGTTGCAGAAAAACCAACTGTTGGTACCCGCTGTTTGAGTTAGATATCCCTAAAACTATTGTAAATAATATTTTAAAAGAACAGTTGTTACATTAATATTACGTCCAAAAAGTTCATGAACTTTTACTGATTGATCCTCCCATGTGATTTACATTTTGTAAATTTATTCGAAACACAAGAATTTGTGATTCAAATTTTGCTAGAAAAATTTTGTTTATTGACGAAGTGTGTTTTACAAGATCTGTAGTCATCAACCTGTATAACGAACATGGTTATGCGGATGAAAATGAAAATATAAATGACAATAAAGTTGGACACCATCAGGATAACTTCAAAATAAATGTTTGGGCAGGTATTATTAATCGCTACCTTATTGGTCCTGTTGTGATTCCAGAGAGAATAAATGGAAATATTTATCTAATTTTTTAGCAAAATAAATTACTTATAGAAAATATACCTCGTTTACTTTGATGATAACTATGGTATATGTATAATGATACCCCCTCCCCCATTTCTCTCTTGCTTTTCGGCAATATTTAGATAACCAATATCTCAGTACCAGTAAGATGGCCACCACATTCTCCAGAGTTAAATATGTGTGACTTCTTTTTGTGGGGCGCTATTAAAACACAAATATACAGGACACCAGTGAACACCAGTGAAGAATTGATACGTATTTTAAACGCTAACTACATTTTTAATAATCTTGAGAGCCTAATTTAATTTTTTAAGAAGTATTTATTTATTTATTTATCTCAAACAGTACATCACAGAGTAAATCCAAATAGTACATTCCTTATTGTACGTTCCATAAATAAAATAAAATAACTCATCTAATGTTTAACGGTGATACAAATCTTTAACAAAGAATACACACTCAGAAAGAAGAAAAAAGGACTATACATAAAACAAAACAAAAAAAAGTTATACAGTAATACATTCCAAATTGCAGATGGAATAAACCGTGCAATACACGAATATTCAAGTATTATATAAGAGTGACTTTGGTTTCTTTTTGAACGTAGGCAAGGAGCATTCAAGAACGAAATTAGGGGGAATATATGTGTTGAAATGATGTATAATACGATTCATTATATTATTTCTACCAACATCACCCCGGCTTCTCTTAACCGAGAACATATCGAAAAGATGAGTGTCGCGTGAAGGAACTCGGAAGTTAATCAGTTCAAGAAGGCCAGAAAAGTCAATGCTATTCCTAATTATATTAAACCCAAAAAGAATAGTAAAAAAAGTTCTACGCAATTCCATGCTTTCCATACATATTAGTTGCAACCTCTGAGAATGGGAAAGAAGATTTTTGTTGACGTCGAGCTTATAGAGCACAAAAATTCACAAACTTTAACGGTATGCGTTCAATTCGCTTAATATGCATTATGTAACAAGGGCTCCAAATAATGCAGTAATATTCTAGGTGGCTACGCACAAGTGGATAATATAAAGACTTTAAAACATTTTGTAGGACTTTGCTAAAATATAATTAATGTGATCATTAAATCGTAATTCAGTGTCAAAAATAACGCCTAGGTCATCGATTAATTAAACTCTGGCCAGAAGAGCATTAGAGATGATGGAAGGATGTGAAATTGGATATTTTTTCTTAGATAATAAAATAATCTTACATTTTGAGTGGTTGAGTTGCATTTGGTTTGCTTCACACCATTTCATTAATTTGTTAATTTCAGATTGTAGTAGCAGGCAATCCTCAGTATTGTTTACTCTCTTAAAGACCTTTAAGCCGTCACCGTAGAAGAGAAACTGGCAGTTTTAAAATAAAATGCCAAGATCATTTATAAAGATGAGAAAGAAGATAGGTCCTAGGTGCGACCCTTGAGGTACACCGGATGTTAAGTTTATCAGTTTAAAAGAAGTATTATTGAATTTAATTAATTGTGTTAGATTGGTGAGATAACTAGAAATCCACGATAGTAGAGGATCTGTAACACAGAGTGAGTATAGTTTGTTGAGCAATATAGAGTGACCTACTCTGTCGGATGCTTTTTTAAAATCAAAATAAACTGAGTCAACCTGAACGCCTGAGTCCACAGCTGTAGTTAGATAGAGTATAGAGTCAGATTGGTTTGGCACGAGCGTCCTGGCAGAAAGCCATGTTGATTGTAAATAATTAAGCTCCATCAACCCTTTAAAAAGTTTCTGAACTTGACAATGTCTGAGTTGGAAATCTTTCAGCATAACCTTTTCTTGCCTTTGAAGAGTTAGACAGCGCCTCTACATAAATTAAAGCACATCAGCACACCCTGCGTATTTCGCATAAAAACCGATTTATTTCGCCGTCAGTTTTATCGAGATAAATGACGAGTATCTTTTTTGAAGAGGAATGACGAAAGTATTTTAAAAAATCAGCTTTCAGCGCTGTAAAATGATACCTGTCAAAAATTAGACCTAATGAGTGTGGCTGCAAGTCCGTTCCTCACTTCTCTGATGAGCTAAAACATCCACTATAGGTTTAATGAGACTTTATGGCCTGTATAAAATATTAAAATTTCCCTAAATTATACAAGTCGGTTCAAAACTTAAAGTCGATAAGGTAAATTGCTGGGTACCCCGTTAGGGCTCTTTATCTATGTTAACGGGCACGGGTATGCTCCCGAGAAATTAGGAGGTACTGTCGTAGTAATGCCCTTGATGTTAAGGGCATATAACTAACAAACTATTTTGACCATCGTCAAAATGTTAGGGTGTTTCGTCCCGGCATCGGTGGTGGACTCATCAGTGGGACCCACCGATGCGTTTGACAGACATCCTTGCTATGCTTTACACACCTTGGAACTCCTACTTAAGCCAAATTTGTCGGAGAACAACGATGGGATGTTCTTACCACAACAGTACTTACTGGATACACTGTATATTAATACTTAACACCAAGTAGAAATTTAAAGACTCGATTAGTTCAAACTGATTCGCCAAAGCTCTGGCTATATTACTGCAATAAACGAAATGGATTTAACCTACTGAATGATCCAGTTTTTTAATTTTATGGCCCTCTGGACATTTAGTATATTTTATACTTAATAAACCATACAAGAAAGAGGTGTAGAACAAAAAATTAAAAAATAAATTAAGTAAAAATTCTTTTTAAAAAACACATTTTAGTTTACTTACTACTAATGGAAGTAAAAATTCAGGTAAACTAACTTTTCCAGAGACATTACACAATTTCAAATCTTCTTTATTAATAACTTATTATAATGAGAAGTCGTTCTTAAATCAACCCAGCATGCCAATCAGAAAACTGATTGAAATAACAAGAAAAGCAAAGGAGGTCTGACAATTCACAATTCCCACAGCACTGGCAGGTCCCTTGCTTTATGGTTATTCCAATCAGTTTTCTGATTGGCATACTGAGTTGGTTTACTTTTCGCTTTAGTGCAATTAGGTGAGCCAAATTCGAAATTATGTAATATTTCCTTGAAAATGAAATTTATTTAAATTATTATTTTATTTTCTTCAGGGGTATTTTAATATAAAATGAAGATTTAATGATTAGAAATTGTTTTCTTTTATTTAATTTATTATTTTTATTTCTATTTATTTATTCCGTATTAAAAATTTGCACATAAATATTGACAACGTCCAGAGAAAATACAAAAATAACTTAAAACTAGATTAAAATACAGAAACAAATAGTGGTACATGTAGTAAAACAATAAGTGCCAAAATTGTATGAAGTGAGAAATGCGGGCACGTTCCAATTTTTCTAAGAGGATATGCATGAATATCTTATCATTATCTTTCGTTTGAAGTTTCTATTGAATGTAACATTTTTTACTACTACTTGCAAATCATACCTTATTGAGTGATTTCCTAAATGTGTATATGTGCCTAAATATATTAGAGACCAGTCTATTCTCGTACGCGCTGGGTAGCTATTCTGGTTCTTCATAGGAAGTAATCATTCTCTTGAGAGAATAGGGACAATTCCATCCCACGGTTATTCTCTCGGTTGTGTATTACCGTATTCTCGTACGATATGATGGGAGATCGGAAACAAAATCTAATAAGCTATGTAAGAGTATGTAACCATATAAATAGTGCATTTAAACCTAAAAAAGAATATGAATATGGACATAACCTTACTTAGCAAGCAAATTTTGAATGTAAAATCAATACAATTAAAATTTTTAATCTATTTAATATTCTTAATGAGAGAAAAGAATTAGAAATGGAGTTTTATAGAGAAAAAAATAAATATGTAATAACACAAATCGAAATATTTTACTGGAAAAATATCCGTTATGCGTGAAATTAGTATCACCGTCAAAGATGTAAAGGATACGAGAAATAAAATTAACATTTTCATTTCATAAAATACAATGTTAGTTTTTCTACCGGGTTAAGAAAAGAAAAATTTTCCCTATTTTTGTAAAAATGTTATTTTTTATACTCACTACAAATATCAGGGAATGAGTATACAAAGTGAGTAAACAAAATAAAATCCGTAAAAATTTATTTCTTCAATAAAATACATTTTGCATACTTGATATAGGTAGATAATATTACGCTAAGAGTAAAATTATTAATTTTCCCTAAAGTAGTTACTCATAATGTGTTATTGAATCTGTCTTGCTTCTTGTAGATCAGGGTGTATCTCGTGTTCTTTATAAACTTTTCCGATAATAAAAAGTTATTATGAATATATCTTTTGGAAAACATCTAAATCTATTCTTCTAGACCTCACAACATCTTTCAACGGTACTCCGCAATGAACAGAAATCTTTTCTCTGGTATTCCCAGTTATGAAACGTCTCCCAAAAGACATGACCTTAAAAAAAACCCTGAAAAAAATTAAAGTTAGTTCACTTTCCTGTATATATTTAAACATATTCTAAATTAACAACAAATTATCAGTTTATTGTACAATTAATTTACCTGAATCTCCAATAAGGAAGAATAAGTCTTCTGGGTTTCTTCTATAGATCATTTCCATTATATTGGAAATGTTACATTCGTTCCAAATATAGGAATCATGGGTACTACAAGGAAATGTAGCATTCTTTTTTAATGAAAAAAAAAAACAAATTGCATAGCATTTTTAAATTTGTAAAATACATATTACTGCTAGCTGTTTATAATTTAGGATTTAACAGAAAATTACCCAGATGGACAAGCTTATAATTCATTTAAATTTTGTAGCAATTAGATCTACTCTGAAATAGCACCTTCGTTATTTACAACATCTGGGTTTTTCTTCCTGACACTTACTCCAACTGACACTTACTGACTGACTAGTTCCAGAAATACATTCAACCCAGTAATTTCGTAGTAGGAGCCAGTCGCAAAAAATCTACGAACCTACAAATATTAATATTTTAATAAAATTATATTAATATGGTTACCTAAATGTAAAAAGAAAAATTAATATTAGCTTAACATCCTCCAAATTTTTTAACAGTAACTTTAGCTAATATATTACAAATATGTATAATCCAACCAAGTAAAAAATCATTAGACTTACTGATCTTGTATATGCTAACTTTATAGTTACAAAATATTACCATGACTTATGGCAAACATGATGGCCTTCTTTCAAGCCCTGATAATTCTAGAAATTGGGTTATTTCTAGTATAAGATATCTTCACAGATCTTTACTGAGTCGGTAACATAAATTAAACGAAGTAGAATCCGCCAAATTCGACAAATATTTATATAATAGGTACTTACTTAAACAGCCTTGTGAATTCCGAATCATTTAAATCTCCAAATCGACACAACCGCAGTAGAAATTGACGAAATTGACGATTATAATTTGCTACTTGTTTTTCCGCTAATCTGATAATCCTTTGGTCCATCATGGTTCAAAATTACTTCCTCAATACCCATTTTATAAATGTATATTTGTAAACAAAAATATAATTACAATATTTTCAAAACGATCATGAACTTTTGTAACGTAAAAATATCTCATTATGACGGGAATGACAGTATCGTTCTCTCAAAATCTCGTCGTTCTGTTGGTTCGGACTAGTAGAACAACTTCTCTCAAGATTTGATAGATGTGACCATCGCTTAAAATTATCAGAATACGGTTTCTTACTTTTTCGTGAGAACCACGCCCACTTTCTATCGAGATGATCGTTCTCTCGAGAACGAGAATAGCTACCCTGGTGTGGTGGCAGCAAACGTAACCATATTTTTTAGCAGAATGTAATGTATGCTGTTGTCTATACAGCTCACATCATAACCTCAGTGGCCAAACTTAAAAATTAAAATATCAGTAAGAAATAAATAAATCTATTTCTCTGCCGTGTTTAAGTAGCAACTTCTTTGCTAATATACATATATATATATATATATATATATATATATATATATATATAATATATTGTTAATATTTTTCTGTAATATTTTCTTTTGAAAATCAAATCTATAAATTTAAATTTTTTTTATAAAACATATCTCAGTAATTGTTTTACATACCTATTACATTTATATTTTTAAGTAAATATTTAAAATTAATAAAAATAAACAGATTTTACAGCAGTCTTAAAATTAAAACAAAACGATACAAAGGTTAAAATAGTGAAAACTATAAAATTAGTACATACCCTGAAATCAAATTATAGTAAATTTGACATCTTGTTTGTCATTTACAGCATTTTTATCGTATCATTTTTTTGATGACAAGTTTGTGATTATATTTATCTGTATCTAAAATGTAGGTGTTTTTAAAATCAAATTCATGCTTTGTTGTTTGCTCATGTTTATGTAGAGTTTTTAGTGCCCATTAATTCTATTTTCAATATATTGTGTCGTTCAGCTACAGGCCTATTGGCCTACTTTCCAATCTGGGGAAAATAATAGAGCGTGTAATTCTGAACCGCATAACTGACTTTATAACAGAGAGGGATATTCTGCCTCCGGAACAGTTTGGCTTCAGGAGCTGCCATAGCAGCGTCCAGAAGACCACCAGACTAGTGTCGATGATAATCCAGGGGTTCAACCGGAGATTCCATACGGGTTCAATCTTTTTTGATATAAGCAAGGCCTTTGACAAGGTGTGGCACAACGGACTGATTGTCAAAATAATAAGGTTAGGATTTCCAAGTTACCTTGTGAAACTAGTTTCAAGTTTTCTAGAAGGGAGAACTTTTGTAGTATCGTCAGATGATGCAATGTCAGAAACAAAGCATGTTAAAGCGGGCGGGCCACAGGGTTCACCTCTGTTACCGACCCTATTCAACTTATATACGGTAGATATTCCGATAGATAATTTTAGTAAGCTGTTTCTGTTCGCTGACGATACTGCGTTTGCGACCTCTTCCGGGTCATTACGTTATGTTGTGTTGAGATTGCAGCGGCATATCAATAAACTTGAGAGATGGATGACTGATTGGAAAATCAAAATTAATCCAAATAAGACTCAAGCAGTCATATTTTCAAGAAAACGCTTTAACAATCCGGACGATCGGTTGTCCATCTCGAACGTACGCATTCCCTGGCGGGATAGCGCCAAGTATTTGGGGCTAGTTTTTGATAAAAGACTGAATTGGCTACTAAATACAAATTATATTTTATCCAAGGCCAAAACGTCATGGTTGGCTCTCTATTCGCTCTTACATCGAAATAGCAAGTTAAATTTGAAGAACAAACTTACCATCTACAAGTTATTCATACGTTCGATACTGTCATTTGGTGCTCCAACTTGGATCACCACTGGCAAGCCTCGATTTACGCGAATAGGGAGCTTCCAAACAAGGTTTTACGCATGATCTGCGGAGCCCCATACTATGTCAGGAACACAATAATTCACAGAGATTTAAATTGTGTTACTTTCAGCACTTTTATACATGAAAATATTGCTAAATACTTGGATCGAGCTGAACACTCGACCAACCCACGTATCTCAGACTCACACGCACTCACCAAAACACCACGCCAACGGTACTCCTACGTCAGAGATTGGCGGCTTCTTGACCATTAAGCCGGGTCACTTTTTCCAACTTTAACTGGCTTAAAAGCCAAATTTAATTCTCAGTCTCATACCGTTCTAAGTGCATAACCATCAAGCATACAAGTCTATAGGTACGAAACCTCACTTAATATTCCAAAGATGATCCAATGTATGTCGTCATGCCAATGTATTTCTTAGAACAGTTTAGGCATGGAATTGCATATATTACGTTAGATCTTTTTTTGGTGGGAACTTGGCTCTTTTTGTATTTTGTATAAAGTGATTCCAGTAAATTGTTCGCCCTATGGCATACAGTTATGTTATGCTTACCTAAAATATATTTTATTTTTTCAGGCCAATATTTAAATTTTAACTTTCAACATCCAAATAAACAGAAAAATAGTGTCATAATTGGCTTAGTTGATCTTCACCCGAATTTCGCCCAGAAGTGCTAAAAAAAGTAGAAGAAACCCTAATATTGAACCACTGTCTCAAACACCGTATAAAATAAAGAATTAAACAAAGGACCTTTTTACATTATAACACAAACAAAAAAAAAATGAAAAATACCACAACACAAAACATTTTCAAGGAAAGAAGAAGTAAGAAGAAGCACGGAAGTGATAAAATACATTGCTACTTTGAAATGGATCTGGATGGGACACGTCGCTAAGCAAGACTATACAAGGTGGACAAAACATATAATGCAATGGAGATCTAGGTCGTCAAAAAGAAATATCGGAAGACCCCCAAAAAGATGAATAGACGCCATAAAACGGAAAGTATGTAGAAACTGGCACGGATGACAGAAAATAGCTTGGAATGGAAGAGACTACAGGAGACCTATGTCCCGGAATGGATCGAATTGGATAACTAAAAAGAGAGAGAGAGAGAGAGAGAGAGAAAGATTTCAAATTTTAATATAAATATCTCCAATTTCAAACATTTAGCATAATTTTTTTTCAAGAATTTCTTCACTCAAAAACTCAATTTTATTCAATTAACATTTATAAAACAAACTATTCTTTCTAGTACAATATGTTTAAATAATTTAGTTTCAAAAAGAAATTATGAAAATTTATAAATATCCGAGGATAAATGTAATTTATCATAACTTAAGATTGATGTTCTATATGTGCTTTCGGTTGCATCTAAAATAATTTTCAGCTATTAAAAAAAACCGTCACAGTCTAATACGTAGTTTTCCCGCAGAAAATCATTTAAAAATGTTAGAATATAAAGTACAATGACTCCTCAATTGGAAGTGTTTATTTTGTCCAACACCTACACTTATTTCAAGTCACAAAAGAATTGGATGAATAACACCTATTTGAAATGTTATTTTATTTAGCTTTGCACCGTTGAAGACTCGACTCGAATTTCATGTTGTCCATTATGTTTTAACCTCTTAAATTTACAATGACCTGTCTGAAGGATAATCACTTCAATAATAACGACTGAGACTACTTAAAAAGGTCTAAAGATAATTTCATTGAACTCACAGAATTTTTAGGGAAAAAAAAACAAACTATATATATATATATATATATATATATATATATATATATATATATATATATATATATCGTAGGTTTTCACAGATGGTAGAATGAATGGTTTGGTTATTCCGGATTTCAATCCGTTCGTTCAAAAATCGTTTTCACGACGTTTCGCCAAAATCTCATTTGGCATTTCCAAGTGCGGTTCGTTTCGTTACTCCCTGGGAACTGATGGTGGCCTCTGATGAATGTCGAGTTTTGTTTAGCTAGCTCGCTTTCTGATTGGACGAGCGGCTTCGCAGGCTCCTCTCCTCTGCCGAGTGCGATATATTTGGTTCTGGTATGGTTGATCTTTGTTGTTTTGTTTCTAGTTTCTTTATTAATGTTTTTCATTTTGTTGGAATATGTATAGCATCGTCTCGTTTATTCAGCTGTCCCCCTTTTTCGATTTCTAGGGCCTCTCTTATGAGGCGTACCTTGTAGTTCTGTACTGGTGCTATTTCTTTTGCTTTTTCAAAGTTGATGGTATGTCCGGTGGTTTGGTGATGTTGAAATAGAGCTGAGGTTGTTTGTTTGTTTTTGAGGCTATTTTTGTGTTCTTAAATTCTTGCTGATATGCGCTTGTTTGTTTGTCCTATATATGTTTGCTGACAATCTGCACATGGAATGATTTTCAAGGTTGGTCTTACCTTTGGGATTTCCCAGGATGTTAACTATTGTTTTTTTGTGGTTTAAATATGGGTTGTAGGTCGTGTTTTCTTAAGATTCTTCTGATTCTGCCCATTATTCCTTTTATGTATGGAATAATGGCTTTATTTCGTGTTTGATCTTGGTCTTTGGTTTTTGTTGTGGTTTTCTCTTGTCTTTTTATGGATTTCTTTATGTCTGATTGTGAGAAACCATTCCGTTCTAGAGCTGTTGAAATGTGTCTTATTTCGTCTTGTTTTGTGTCGGGTTCTGTTAGTCGGAGAGATTTTGATATTAGTTTGTTGACTACTGCTTGCTTTTGAGAGGAATGGTGATGTGACCCTGCATTGAGATATCGGTCAGTATGTGTGGGTTTTCGTTATACGCTAAAACCTAGGGTGTTTTTGGGTTTTCTAGTTAATAACAGGTCCAAAAACCACCTGGACGATTTCCTCAGATACCTGAGTAATATCCACCACAGAATTCAATTCACGCTAGAAATCGAGCAAGAAAAGAAACTTCCTTTTTTGGACCTGAATGAGAGAGACCCTGAGACCAGCATACAAGAACCAAATATATCGCACTCAGCAGAGGGGTGGAGCCTGCAAAGCCACTCGTCCAACCAAAAAGCGAGCCAGCTAAACAAAACTCGACATTCATCAGAGGCCACCATCAGTTCTCAGCGAGTAACGGACGAACCGCACTTGAAAATGTCAAATAAGTTTTTGGCGAAACGTCTTGAAAATAATTTTTTGAACGAACGGATTGAAACCCGGAATAACCAAACCATTCATATATATATATATATATATATATATATATATATATATATATATATATATATATATATATATATATATGTATATATATGTATATATATATGTATATATATAGTACATTTTCCCCCGAAAAAATTATTTAGCGAAAATTATACAGTAAAAAATTCCTAAAATCTTATTAGAAAGCTTCGTTTTCATCACAGTGTAATCTTAATTTTCTTTTTTTTACTCTGTTATAAACTGTGAAAGGTCAGCCTTGAAATATCAAAAAAATTGATTCAGACTAATCCCCTCCCGACACCAGAAGATAATTAATTATATTTTAGGGTCTAGCTTGCGTGATGAAATTAAATCCGATTCTTAATATTTTCTGAATTTTAATAAGGAGGGACAGAATAAAAATAAAATATATCTGAGGCGCCAAAGAAAAATGTTTTTATTTAATACAAACACAAATTTTATTGCTGATCAAGTTTATGAAGTATTTATTTTACTATAGGAAAATTACACTTTAATACAGCAATTCTTTCTAAAGATGCGTGATATCGCATTTAAATATGAATGTATGTTGCTGTTATCGGTAACGACAATTATTTTCAATAAATGCCTTCTATCTTACTCTGCATTATGGCTTGAAAGATGTTGTATTTTTTGTTCTGTATTGTGTCCAATGTAACAGAGCTTGCGTATTTTGATATTTTCTAAGGATTTGCGAGTCCGTCAAGTTCATCGTACTCAGGACTTCTGTATTAGTGACATGCTCAACTCAAATGATCTTTAAGATGTGTTTGTAGATCCAAACTTCGAAGGACTTGATTCTCTTACATGTGATGTCAGTCAGTGTCTACACTTCTACCCCAAAGAGTCAAGTCACCAGAAAATATCACGTATTCAGAATGTGGTATGCGAAAATCTCAATGAGGAATTTTCTGCGGAATACAGCTTTTCATTATGTTCAT
Source organism: Diaprepes abbreviatus (assembly GCA_034092305.1). Classification (NCBI taxonomy): domain Eukaryota; kingdom Metazoa; phylum Arthropoda; class Insecta; order Coleoptera; family Curculionidae; genus Diaprepes; species Diaprepes abbreviatus. The sequence continues at coordinate 4,270,913 of JASJET010000029.1, read as the reverse complement.
ATTCAGAGATGGAGCTTTATGATTTACTAAAAATTAAGCTTAAAAATAAGTACTCAACGGGAGCTGACGATGTACCCAGTTTTTTTTTATTAGGGAAAGTGTTGGGGTTTATCGTAAAGCCCATTATTTTGTTTAGGAATTTTTCCATCTACATTGACAATGGGTAAAGTAACACTTATCTATAAAAACAATAACATCAAAGAAAGATTTAATTATGGACCAGTTACGGTCCCTATGAATTTTGAATATGCTTTTTTAAACAGAATGATAATTTTTTTGCAAAGTAAATATATTTTAAACTTAGATCAGCATGGCTCTCTGAATGGAAAATCTACCATTACTGCGATAAATTCATTTTATCATAATGTTATAAAATGTATCGGGGCGGGAAATCTCCTGTTGGGGTCTTTTGTGATCTCAGCAGGGCATTTGATCGTGTCGATCATAGAACTTTATTAGTTAAATTAGCTAAATACGGAATTTGCAACTTCTCATTGAATTAAATAAAAACACTTTTCGAAAACAGGAAACAGTATGTAAGAATTTTTGATACTGACAATGGGGCACAACAAAGTATTAGTTCTAAACATATAAGAGTGAATGTTGGAGTCCCACAGGGATTCATATTAGAGCCTGTCCTATTTATATTATATATAAATGAAATTGGATGCATTCCTGCGGACACTATGCAGATAATACATCATTTTTAATTTCTGAAAGATTAGACCATGATTTGGAAATAAAATGTAATAACATGAAGCTGGATGCGAGTAGATGGTTCAATGAAAACTTTTTATTTCTCAATGGTAATAAAACTAAATTTATTAGATTTCATAATTATCAGAATGTTCGAATTTAGATAATTTAATTCAGGGCAACTCTATTGAGCAGTGTGAAATAAATAAATCATAAAAAATTAATAAAAAAATAATTTAAGTAAATATTGGCAAAGTTCTTCGCGACCTACTCAACTGAAATTTAATATACTTAATTTTTCTCTTAAATTAAGTATATTAAAGCCCAGCCCTTAGTAATTTTTGTATTTTTATACAAAAGCATTTAAGAGGAAAAAAGTTATTTATTCACACATGTCCAATCAAGATACAAGAAAGAAGATTGGATGACAGATGATATTTTGGAGTTGATGGATGAAAGAAGGAAACACAAGACCAACAAGTCCCGATATCAACAGTTGCAAATTCAAATAAGAAGAAAAATAAGAGCAGCAAAAGAAGAGTACCTTTCTGGGAAATGCAAAGAAATAAAGAAGTTACAAAACAAGTACGACAACTTCAACTTGCATAAAAAAGTCAAAGAACTAGCTGGAATAAAAAGAGAAAAACCTCAAACGTATTGCTAGACAAAGAGAGACACATTATTATGGAAACACAACAAAAATTATGGAAGTGGAAAGAATACATAGAAAAACTATTTGAAGATCAAAGACACGAAAATTTTTCTATAAACAGTCTAAGCGATGACATAGGGCCTGAAATTACTAAAGCAGAGGTCATTTATGCATTAAGGTCGATAAAAACTAATAAAGCTGTTGGTCCAGATGAAATGCCAGGTGAGTTGTTGAAGCTGATCAATGACAAAAATTTGGATTTATTGGTGAGATTATTTAATACAATTTACACGACAGGAACTATCCCCGAGAAATGTTAACATCAATATTCATATGTTTACCAAAGAAAGCAAATTCAAAAGAATGCAGTGACTATCGAACAATCAGTCTCATGTCACATACTTTGAAAACCCTTTTAAAAATTGTACACGCTAGAATACATTCCAAATTGGAGCTCCGTATTAGTGATACATAGTTTGGCTTCCGGAACAGGGTGGGTACTAGAAAAGCATTATTTGCTTTTAATGTGCTTACTCAAAGATGCTTAGATATCAATCAGGACCTCTATGTCTGCTTCATAGATTACAACAAAGCTTTTGATAGGGTCAAACATGACAAACTGATAGAGATTCTCAGAAGCAAAAATTTGTATGAAAGAGATTTAAGGTTGATATCAAATCTGTATTACAATCAGCGAGCGGCAGTAAAGATTGGACAGGAAATATCCGGAGATGTGGAAATACAAATGGGAGTCAGACAAGAATGTATATTGTCACCTTTACTATTTAACGCTTATTCTGAAGAGGTCATATTGGAAAGTCTCGAATCTGAAACAGCAGGGATAAAAGTAAACGGAGTTTTAATCAACAATATTAGGTATACAGATGACACCGTAATAATAGCTGATAGTTTGAAAGACCTAGAAAAAATAATGAATAAAATATTAAGCGTTAGTGGAGAATATGGATTCTCTCGTAACAAGAAAAAGACGAAGTTCATGGTAATTAGTAAAAACAACACCAATAATAATGAAACCCTAATGGTAGGAGGCCAGCACATAGAAAGAGTTAAGAAGTACACTTACTTGGGAACCCTAATAACAGAAAATAATATATATAGTACATTTTCCACCGTCGAAATAAAAACCAGAATCGAGAAAGCACGTGCCAATTTTATTAGAATGAAAACGGTTATCTGCAGCAAAGATCTAACGTTAGCCCTGAAAATACGACTGACTAAATGTTACATATATAGTGTTTTATATTATGGAATGGAAGCATGGACATTGAATCGAGAGGCAATAAGAAGACTTAACTCTTTTGAAATGTGGACCTATAGAAGAATTCAGAGGATTTTATGGGTGGATCGAGTTACGAACGACGAAGTGTTGAGAAGAATGGGGAAAGAAAAGGAAGTCGAGATAACAGTAAAACAGAGAAAACTGCAATATTTGGGACACATTATGCGGGGAGAAAAATACAGCATCTTACCGCTCATAATCCAAGGCAAAATAAGTGGCAGAAGAGGCGTAGGACGACGACGAATTTCATGGCTAAAAAACCTAAGGGAATGGTTTGGATACAGTTTGAAACAACTATTTAGAGCAACTGCCTCAAAAATTAAAATAGCTATTATGATTGCCAACCTCCGCAATAGAGAAAGCACTTGAAGAAGAAGATGTCCAATTCCTTCTCTCATAGTTTGTTCCGGTCTGATGAGGCGGATGGCATTTTAAGCTGTCCGGGTGGTTTTGATGGGACCTCCGCGGCCCCTTCTAGGGTCGCGCCAGACCTAACAGGATTCTACACTCATAGTGAATATGAAATGAACCAAATAAATCCAAATACTCTGTTAAATCCCAACAATCTAATTTCTCTAATGCAACAGTTCTTAAATGACATCCAAGCTTCACTTCATGGTGGGGACCACGTAATGCAGGGACAAAGACATACCATAAATGATCAGATTTCTGATACGCAAGTAATTCACAGCTCGTATACGTCGATTGCATTCGATCGAAACGTACCTCGTGGCGTTCCCGCTGAAGATCTGATCTCCATAAATAATTTTCCTGAAACGACGGATGTGCATGTACAAGACCTTTTAGAGGCACCCTATATTTAGCGACGAAACTTTTTACTTATATTATTTAATTTTTTTTTATTATAAAATGCGCATTTGACGATATAGGCTACAATTCTTTTGTTTTTGAAATTTCAAACCATAAATATTATTTGCGATAATTTTATTGATATTATTTGTTTTATAGACCATAATGTTGACACCATGTCTAACTATAATTTATTACGGTCCTAAGAGATCTCATTTTCTACCGAACACATTTCCTCAAAGTCAATTTGAATGTTGTCGAGAGTAGGGCTATTTGGAAACAGGATATTTAATTGATTTGGATAAAGGGAACAAACCCTTTTAACCGGACTTAACATCGGACGTTACAAGTGGTCATTTACGGGGACAATTATAGTAATTAGGACCTCGATTAAAAACAAAATTTCTCTGCAAACTTCTACAAGATATTTCGAGTCTACTTCTTGGTGAAAGGGTTGAGTTAGTGTTTGTTAATATTAAATAAAATCGACCATGTGCGAGAATGGTTCGCCGGGTGAGGTGATTACATAGAAATATGATGATCAGTGGATTTAAACCTTTAAGATAAATTGTTAGCGTTATAATTGTTGAATAGTGAATTTTTTACAGATACCTAAAACAATTTTAAATCTTCTCTTAAAATCTCTGAGTGCTGGGTGGCTTTAAAAATGCATAGTGAATTTTAAAATAACAAGGAAATACCTTTTTTTAACATCAGTAGATTTACACCTTTAAGATAAATTGTTAGCGTTATAATTGTTGAACTGTGAATTTTTTACAGATACCTAAGACACTTTTAAAGCTTCTCCTAAAATCCCTGAGTGCTGGATGACTTTAAACATGCATAGTGAATTTTAAAATAACAAGAAAATTTCTTTTTTTAAAATCAGTGGAAGTACACCCTTAAGATAAATTGTTAGCGTTATAATTGTTGAACTGTGAATTTTTTACAGATACCTAAGACACTTTTAAAGCTTCTCCTAAAATCCCTGAGTGCTGGATGACTTTAAACAAGCATAGTGAATTTTAAAATAACAAGAAAATTTCTTTTTTTAAAATCAGTGGAAGTACACCCTTAAGATAAATTGCTAGCGTTATAATTGTTAAACTATAAATTTTTTACAGATACCTAAAACACTTTCAAATCTTCTCTTAAAATTCCTGAGTGCTGTGTGGCCTTAAATATGCATAGTAAAATTTAAAATAACAGGAAAATTTCTTTTTTTAACATCAGTGGATGTACACACTTAAGATAAATTGTTAACGTTATAATTGTTGAACTGTGAATTTTTTACAGATACCTAAGACACTTTTAAAGCTTCTTCTAAAATCCCTAAGTGCTGGGTCACCTTAAACATGCATAGTGAATTTTAAAATAACAAGAAAATTTCTTTTTTTAAAATCAGTGGAAGTACACCCTTAAGATAAATTGCTAGCGTTATAATTGTTAAACTATAAATTTTTTACAGATACCTAAAACACTTTCAAATCTTCTCTTAAAATTCCTGAGTGCTGTGTGGCCTTAAATATGCATAGTGAAATTTAAAATAACAGGAACATTTCTTTTTTTAACATCAGTGGATGTACACACTTAAGATAAATTGTTAGCGTTATAATTGTTGAACTGTGAATTTTTTACGGATACCAAAGACACTTTTAAAGCTTCTCTTAAAATCCCTGAGTGCTGGGTGGTCTTAAAAATGCATAGTGAATTTTAAAATAACAAGAGAATTCCTTTTTTAACGTCAGTGGAAGTACACCCTTAAAATAAATTGTTAGCGTTATAATTGTTGAACTGTGAATTTTTTGCAGATACCTAAGACATTTCTAAAGCTTTTCTTAAGATCTCTGAGTGCTAGGTGGCCTCAAAATTGTATAGTGAATTTTTAAATTAGCAAGAAAGTTTCTTTTTTTAAATTCAGTGGATGTACACGCTTAAAATAAATTGTTAGCGTTATAATTATTGAACTGTGAATTTTTTACAAATACCTAAGATACTTTTAAAGCTTCTCTTACAATCCCTGGGTGGCCTAAAAAATGCATAGTCAATTTTAAAATAACAAGAAATTTTATTTTTTAACATCAGTGGAAGTACACCCTTAATATAAATTGTTAACGTTATAATTGTCGAAGTATGAATTTTTTAGAGATACCTAAAACACTTTTAAAGCTTCTCTTAAAATCCCTGAGTGCTGGGTGGCCTTAAAAATGCAGAGTGAAATTTAAAATAACAAGCAAATTTCTTTTTTTAACACCAGTGGATGTACACCCTTAAGATAAAATGTTAGCGTTATAATTGTTGAACTATAAATTTTTTAGAGATACCTAAGACACTTCTAAAGTTTCTCTTAAAATCCCTGAGTGCTGGGTAGCCTTAAAAGTGCATAGTGATTTTTTAAATTAACAAGAAAATTTCTTTTTTTAACTTTAGTGGAAATACACGACTAAAATAGATTATTAGCGTTATAATTGTTAAACTGTGAATTTTCTACAGATTTCTAAGACACCTCTAAAGCTTCTCTTAAAATCTCTGATTGCTGGGTTGCCTTAAAAGTGCATAGTGATTTTTTAAATTAACAAAAAATTTATTTTTTTAACTTCAGTCGATGTACATCCTTAAAATAAATTGTTAACGTTATAATTGTTAAACCATGAATTTTTTACAGATACATAAAATACTTTTAAAGCTTCTCTTAAAATCTCAGAGTTCTAAGTGACCTTGAAAATGCATAGTGAATTTTAAAATAACTAGAAAATGTCTTTTTTTAACATTAGTGGAAGTACACCCTTAAGATAAATTGTTAGCGTTATAATTATAGAATTGTGAATTTTTTACAGATACCTAAGACACTTTTAAAGCTTTTCTTAAAATCCCCGAGTGCTGGGTGGCCTTGAGAGTGCATAGTGATTTTTTAAAATAACAAGAAAATTTCTTTTTTTTAACATCAGTGGAAGTACACCTTTGAGATAAATTGTTAGCATTATAATTGTTGAACTGTGAATTTTTTACAGATAAATAAGACTCTTTTAAATCTTCTTTTAAAATCTCTGAGTGCTGGGTGGCCTTAAAAATGCATAGTTAATTTTAAAATAACAAGGAAATTACTTTTTTTAAAATCAGTGGATTTACACCTTTAAGATAAATTGTTAGCGTTATAATTGTTGAACTGTGATTTTTTTACAGATACCTAAGACACTTTTAATAATTCTTTTAAAATTCCTGAGTGCTGGGTGGCTTTACAAATGCATAGTCAATTTTAAAATAATAAGAAAATTTCTTTTTTCAACATCATTGGAAGTACACCCTTAAAATAAATTGTTAGCGTTATAATTGTTGAACATTGAATTTTTTACAGATATTTAAGGCATTTCTAAAGCTTGCTTTAAAATCCCTGAGTGCTGGGTGGCCTTAAAAGTGCATAGTGATTTTTTAAATTAAAAAGAGAATTTCTATTTTTAACTTCAGTGGATGAACACCCTTAAAATAAATTTTTAGCCTTATAATTGTTGAACTGTGAATTTTTTATAGATACCTAAAACACTTCTAAATCTTCTTTTAAAATCTCTGAGTGCTGGGTGGCCTTAAAAATGCATAGTGAATTTTAAAATAACAAGAAAATTTCTTTTTTTTAACATCAGTGGAAGTACACCTTTAAGATAAATTGTTAGCGTTATAATTGTTGAACTGTGAATTTTTTACAGATAAATAAGACTTTTTTAAATCTTCTCTTAAAATCTCTGAGTGCTGGGTGGCCTTAAAAATGCATAGTTAATTTTAAAATAACAATGAAATGACTTTTTTTTAAAATCAGTGGATTTACACCTTTAAGATAAATTGTTAGCGTTATAATTGTTGAACTGTGATTTTTTCACAGATACCTAAGACACTTTTAATGATTCTCTTAAAATTCCTGAGTGCTGGGTGGCTTCAAAAATGCATAGTCAATTTTAAAATAATAAGAAAATTTCTTTTTTTAACATCATTGGAAGTACACCCTTAAAATAAATTGTTAGCGTTATAATTGTTGAACATTGAATTTTTTACAGATATTTAAGGCATTTCTAAAGCTTGTCTTAAAATTCCTGAGTGCTGGGTGGCCTTAAAAGTGCATAGTGATTTTTTAAATTAAAAGAGAATTTCTATTTTTAACTTCAGTGGATGAACACCCTTAAAATAAATTTTTAGCCTTATAATTGTTGAACCGTGAATTTTTTACAGATACCTAAGACACTTCTAAAGCTTTTCTTAAGATCTGTGAGTGCTGGGTTGCCTTGTAAGTGAATAGTGATTTTTTAAATTAACAAGAAAATTTTTTTTTAAACTTCAGTCGATGTACATCCTTAAATTAAATTGTTAGCGTTATAATTGTTGAACTATGAATTTTTTACAGATATCTAAGGCACTTTTAAAGTTTCTCTTAAAATCCCTGAGTGCTGGGTGACCTTAAAAATGCATAGTGAATTTTAAAATAACAAGAAAATTTCTTTTTTTAACATCAGTGGAAGTACACCCTTAAGATAAATAGTTAGCGTTCTAATTGTTGAACTGTGAATTTTTTGCAGATACCTAAGACATTTCTAAAGCTTTTCTTAAGATCCCTGAGTGCTGGGTGCCCTCAAAATTGTATAGTGCATTTTTAAATTAGCAAGAAAATTTCTTTTTTTAACATCAGTGGATGTACACGCTTAAAATAAATTGTTAGCGTTATAATTATTGAACTGTGAATTTTTTACAGATACCTAAGACTCTTCTAAAGCTTCTCTTAAAATCTTTGAGTGCTGGGTGCCCTTAAAAGTGCATAGTGATTTTTTAAATTAACAAGAAAATTTCTTTTTTTAAATTCAGTGGATGTACACGCTTAAAATAAATTGTTAACGTTATAATTGTCGAACTATGAATTTTCTAGAGATACCTTAAACATTTTTAAAACTTCTCTCAAAAACCTTGAGTGCAGGGTGGCCTTGAAAATGCATAGTGAAATTTAAAATAACAAGAAAATTTCTTTTTTTAACATTAGTGGATGTACACCCTTAAGATAAATTGTTAGCGTTATAATTGTTGGACTATAAATTTTTTACAGATACCTAAGACACTTTTAAATTTTTTCTGAAAATCCTTGAGTGCTGGGTAGCCTTAAAAGAGCATAGTGATTTTTTAAATTAACAAGAAAATTTCTTTTTTTAACTTCAGTGGATGTACACCCTTAAAATAAATTGTTAGCGTTATAATTGTCGAACTATGAATTTTTTAGAGATACCTAAAACACTTTTAAAGCTTATATTAAAATCTCTGAGTGCTGGGTGGCCTTGAAAATGCATAGTGAAATTTAAAATAACAAAAAAATTTCTTTTTTTAACATCAGTAGATGTACACCCTTAATATAAATTGTTAGCGTTGTAATTGTTGCACTATAAATTTTTTACAGATACCTAAGACACTTTTAAATTTTTTCTGAAAATCCTTGAGTGCTGGGTAGCCTCAAAAGAGCATAGTGATTTTTTAAATTAACAAGAAAATTTCTTTTTTTAACATCAGTGGAAGTGCACCCTTAAGATAAATTGTTAGCAGTATAACTGTTGAACTGTGATTTTTTACAGATACTTAAGACCCTTTTAAAGCTTTTCTTAAAATCGCTGAGTGCTGGGTGGCCTTAAAAGTGCATAGTGATTTTTTAAATTTACAAGAAAATTTCTTGTTTTAACTTCAGTGAATGTACACCCTTAAAATAAATTGTTAGCGTTATAGTTGTTGAACTATGAATTTTTAAGAGATACCTAAAACACTTTTAAAGCTTGTGTTAAAATCTCTGAGTGCTGGGTGGTCTTAAAAATGCATAGTGAAATTTAAAATAACAAGGAAATTTCTTTTTTTAACATCAGTGGATGTACACCCTTAATATAAATTGTTAGCGTTGTAATTATTATACTATACATTTTTTACAGATACCTGAGGCACTTTTAAAACTTCTCTTAAAATTTTTGAGTGCTAAGTGACCTTAAAATTGCATAGTGAATTTTAAAATAACTAGTAAATTTCTTTTTTAACATCAGTGGAAGTACACCCTTAAGATAAATTGTTAGCGTTATAATTATTGAATTGTGAATTTTTACATATACCTAAGACACTTTTAAAGCTTCTCTTAAATTCTCTGAGTGCTGGGTGGCCTTGAAAGTGCATAGTGATTTTTTAAATTAACAAAAATTGTCTTTTTTTAACTTTAGTGGAAATACACCCCTAAAATAAATTATTAGCGTTATAATTGTAAAACTGTGAACTTTTAGAGATTCCTAAGACACTTTTAAAGCTTCTCTTAAAATCCCTGAGTGCAGGATTGCCTTAAAAGTGCATAGTGATTTTTTAAATTAACAAGAAAATTTCTTTTTTTAACTTCAGTCGATGTACATCCTTTAAATAAATTGTTAGCGTTATAATTGTTCACTATGAATTTTTTACAGATACCTAAAACACTTCTAAATCTTCTTTTAAAATCTCTGAGTGCTGGGTGGCCTTAAAAATGCATAGTTAATTTTAAAATAACAAGGAAATGACTTTTTTTAACATCAATGGATTTACACCTTTAAGATAAATTGTTAGCATTATATTTGTTGAACTGTGAATTTTTTACAGATACCTAAGACACTTTTAAAGCTTCTCCTAAAATCCCTGAGTGCTGGGTGACCTTAGAAATGCATAGTGAATTTTAAAATAACAAGAAAATTTCTTTTTTTAACATTAGTGGAAGTACACCCTTAAGATAAATTGTTAGCATTATAATTGTTAAACTGTGAATTTTTTACAGATACCTAAGACACTTTTAAAGCTTCTCTTAAAATCTCTGAGTGCTGGGTGGCCTTAAAAATGCATAGTCAATTTTAAAATAACAAGAAAATATTATTTTTTAACATCAGTGGAAGTACACCCTTAAGATAAATTGTTAGCGTTATAATTGTTAAACTGTGAATTTTTTACAGATACCTAAGACACTTTTAAAGCTTTTCTTAAAATCTCTGAGTGTTGGGTGGTTTTAAAAATGCATAGTGAAATTTAAAATAACAAGAAATTTTATTTTTTAACATCAGTGGAAGTACACCCTTAAAATAAATTGTTAGCGTTATTACTGTTAAACTGTGAATTTTTTGCAGATACCTAAGACACTTTTAAAGCTTCTCTTAAAATCTCTGAGTGTTGGGTGGTCTTAAAAATGCATAGTGAAATTTAAAATAACAAGAAATTTTTTTTTAACTTCAGTGGATGTACACCCTTAAAATAAATTGTTAGCGTTATTACTGTTAAACTGTGAATTTTTTGCAGATACCTAAGACACTTTTAAAGCTTCTCTTAAAATCTCTGTGTGCTGGGTGAGCTCAAAAGTGCATAGTGAATTTTAAAATAACAAGAAAATTTCTTTTTTTAACATCAGTGGAAGTACACCCTTAAGATAAATTGTTAGCGTTATAATTGTTAAACTGTGAATTTTTTACAGATACCTAAGACACTTTTAAGGCTTCTCTTAAAATCCCTGAGTGCTGGGTGGCCTTAAAAGTGCATAGTGATTTTTTAAATTAACAAGAAAATTTCTTTTTTTAACTTTAGTGGATGTACACCACCAAAATAAATTATTAGCGTTATAATTGTTGAACTGTGAATTTTTTACAGATTTCTAAGACACATTTAAAGCTTCTCTTAAAATTCCTGATTGCTGGGTTGCCTTAAAAGTGCATAGTGATTTTTTAAATTAACAAGAAAATTTCTTTTTTTAACTTCAGTCCAAGTATATCCTTAAAATAAATTGTTAGCGTTATAATTGTTGAACTACGAATTTTTGCAGATACTTAAAACACTTTTAAATCTTCTCTTAAAATCCCTGAGTGTTGGGTGGCCTTAAAAATGCATAGTGAAATTTAAAATAACAAGAAATTTTTTTTTTAACTTCAGTGGATGTACACCCTTAAAATAAATTGTTAGCGTTATTACTGTTAAACTGTGAATTTTTTGCAGATACCTAAGACACTTTTAAAGCTTCTCTAAAAATCTCTGTGTGCTGGGTGACCTCAAAAATGCATAGTGAATTTTAAAATAACAAGAAAATTTCTTTTTTTAACATCAGTGGAAGTACACCCCTAAGATAAATTGCTAGCGATATGATTGTTGAATTGTGAACTTTTTGCCGATACCTAAAGCACTTTTAAAACTTGTCTTAAAATCCATGAGTGCTGGGTGGCCTTAAAAGTGCATAGTGATTTTTTAAATTAAAAAGACAATTTCTTTTTTTAACTTCAGTGGATGTACACCCTTAAAATAAATTTTTAGCGTTATAATTGTTGAACTGTGAATTTTTTACAGATACCTAAGACACTTCTAAAGCTTTTCTTAAGATCCCTGAGTGCTGGGTTGCCTTAAAAGTGCATAGTGATTTTTTAAATTAACAAGAAAATTTCTTTTTTTAACTTCAGTCGACGTACATCCTTAAATTAAGTTTTTAGCTTTATAATTGTTGAATTGTGAATTTTTTACAGATACCTAAGGCACTTTTAAAGCTTCTCTTAAAATCCCTGAGTGCTGGGTAACCTTAAGAATGCATAGTGAATTTTAAAATAACAAGAAAATTTCTTTTTTTAACATCAGTGGAAGTACACCCTTAAGATAAATTGTTAGATCCCGAATGTATCGCCAATTGACGTTTAACGATTTTAAAAATATAATTTTTTATTCTTCTTTCTTTGATCACTCTGTACTAATAATTTTCAAAATATCATAAAAAGGCTACTAAAATCGACCTTTTCCTACAAGAAAACTAACCCAAATTAAAAAATACTTTCTTATAGGAAAAATTTATAGTTAAGTTTTAGTCCGCAAACGCCATTTTTGACATAAAAATTTAAATATGTCCAAACGGTGAGACTTAAGTATAGAACATTATACATAAAATATGTCTAGAATTTTATGTAGAAATCAAAAATGTAATAATACATGGGATATTCCATTTAAAATAAGCAAGTTGCCATCTACTTCCGGTATAACTGGAAGTGCCGTCATCTTGAAAATACTTTTGCGGGCTGTTCCCCATGTACTTTAGTACACTGTCAAATTTTCAGACTCTTCCTAATTATAGTTTTCCCACAATCGATCTATAAATTTCTCGGAGAATCACACGGTATTTTTTAAATTATTGGCCTTTAATGCAATAAGAAATATTGGTTTAAGTAAAACGCTTTTATTTAATTATTTTTAATCATTTGAAAAATGAAAAATATTAACTCCAAAGATTTCTAAATATTCAATCTCTCTATCCTGTAAAATTAAAATTTTGCTGTTCTATGTTCCGGCTTAGTAAAAACAGAAAATTCAAATAAATAATAAAAAAACAAAATATTATCAGAACGAGCCAAGATAAACATTGGGCTAGCTAAAAAAAAAAGTTTTTATTTTACACTACAAAACCGAAATTAATTTCTTGCTGATCTGATCATAAAAAAAATAAAATAATGTACAGGGTGTCTCAAAAGAAAGTTCACATTTAAAAAATCGATTTAAAAAAAAGTCAGGACTTTATTGAAAAAATATTTATTACATATTAAAATACATTGCTTGGGAATTTATTTTTTAAAAATGATATCGTCCAAATGTAATCCGTTGCGCTCACGGCATTCATTTAATCGAGCACTAAAATTGCCGATGACGGCTCGGCAGGTATTCTCCGTGATGTCTGCCATTTCGTTGCGGATATTTTCTTTTAATTGTGCCAGGGAAGTCGGCTTGTTGGCGTAAACTTTTGATTTGACATAACCCCATAGGAAAAAGTCCATAGGTGATAAATCAGGACTGCGTGGAGGTCAAATTATGTCACCTTTCTTTGAAATCAATTTCCCAGGAAAAATTTCACGCACTCGTGGCAGAGACATGTTGGACGTGTGTGAAGTTGCTCCGTCTTGCTGGAACCATGTTCTTTGGTTATAGCCAGGAAAATTTTGCAGTTCAGGCACGAAGAAGTCGCCTAACATCTCCACATACCGCTCTGAAGTCACTGTTACTGTGCGTTCCCTTTCATCTTCAAAAAAGTACGGGCCGATAATTCCTCGCGCCGACATCGCAGCCCATACAGTCACTTTCGGCGAATGTAGAGGTTTCTGATGTTTGTGTTTTGGATTGTTTGCACTCCAATAACGGCAATTTTGCTTGTTTACATGACCATTAAGATGAAAATGGGCTTCATCTGAAAAGAAGATGTCGGTAAACGTTGAAAAGCGTTCAGTCATCTGGTTTACGAAGTCAAGCCTCTGACCAGCATCCTGAGGCTTCAATTCTTACACCAACTGAATTTTATAGGGGTTCAGCTTTAAATCTTTGTGTAAAATGCGGAATAATGATGACCTATGCACATTTAAAGTAATACTCTCTACCGTTCTCGAAGACCTCGGACGCCCGGATTTTGGTTTATCTAGTGTTGAACCCGTCTCTTCAAACTTCTGGACCCATTTTCCAATAAGCCGAGCGCTTGGCGCGTCATTTAAGTGACGAATATGTCGAAAATTGCAGAATTTTCTACGCGCCACAGTCGCCGAATTACCGTTTTTGTAAAACTCACGTACGCACAAAGCACGGTCCGCTCCCGAAAAACGCTCCATAGCGACTAAATTCCCAAGAGCCAGGCTACCGATTGACATACCCCCCGCGCCGCTCGGAATAGTTGCGTTCACGCAATAAGCAAAACCAATGTGTACTTTCTTTTGAGACACCCTGTATTAAAAGTTCCTGGAAACTTCTCAAAAACACTAATAATAAAAAATATCAATCCGTGCAGAATTAATTTAAAAATAATCCCCTGAATTAATGTGGAACCCACTTCAAAAACGCTTAATTTTTGAATACTATATAACCTTAAATCATTTTTTGAAAGAAAAAAATAATAAATTGAAACTTTAAATTTAGAATCTACACCTAAAGCTCGAGACCTACACAAATTTAGAAATTAATTTCCACGAACTGATCCCATGCCTATAACAAATTTCTTATTTTATGTAGGTTTTGAACAGTTTTCATGAAACCCGCGTTGTTTAAGGTTTCTAACCACGTTCGCGTCAACCAAATCCCTTGTCAACATATAAGTGAAATGTAAGCTGAATGATACTTTCCATACATTTTTACTCACGTCTTCCTTCCTCAAGGATATTGCGGTGTGTAGAAAATAATACGGAATTTTGTGATTTATTTATTTAGTTACATTAACTGTATTACAGGTTCTTAGACATGTATAAAGCAGTGACTACATAAGGAATACATCAACAAACAATTTAAAATTAATATACAATAGAAAAATATGTACCAATTTCGATACTACTATTACTGCCCTCGATTCAAGAGTTTTAAGCTCGGGTGCATCAAACCCTGAGTAGCTCCGAGCAAATCTGAATAAAGCGGTAAAAATATTAATTGGAAGAGTATATAACCTACAAATTATTTTTTTTCAGAATTTGTGTTTTTAATATACATAGCGAAACATATTGAAGACAAAAAGGTAAAAATATTATATTATTACTTATTAGTTTTGAATTTTGTCGGGTGTCATGGCTTTTTAGGCCATAAATATTTCGCAATTCGTTAAAAAAACTATGAAGGTAAGTTCGATATTTTGTGAAATAATCTTATTTTTGCGTCTCCATTTCATGTATAAAATGTTTTTTACCCAAAAATAGCATCTAAAAATAATAACTGATAGCTGTTAGCGCTTTATACATCAATTTTTTTTTTGTGCTTGAGGGGTAAGGGGAAAGCAGATCTGACAAGCGCCGAGGCATAATGCACTACTTGAATAAAGCGAGGGTTTCTTGCACCTGTACAGCTCCGAGCTGTTCATGCTAAGGAATCGAGGGCAGTATATGCTGCCTACTTTTATAGTCCGGTCAAAATACATAAAAAAACTTGCATATATTATAGCGTTCGCGGGTCAACATGACGCTATTGCGGACGTTATAAACGAACCAATTCATTTTACTGACTTTATCTCTTTATTATCTTCTATATCTCTAAACAAAAAAATATACTGTTTTGACGTATTTTAACAATATTTATCGATAAATTTAGAAAATAAACCTTTCCTCGAGTTAGAGTTATTGCGTTCGTGGACCAATATGGCGCTGCTCCATGCTTTGAAATTAGTTCAAATTATTTTTCAAAATATATTTTACTTATATTTTCTATTTTTCAAAATAGAAAGAAGGTTTTTCGTTTTTTCAAAATATTTTTAATTAAAACCGAATTTAGTTCATATAATGTTCGACATAATCGCGTTCGCTGGCCAATATGGCGGTGTTGCGAACGTTATTAATGAATAAAATTTTTTTAATGACTTAATTTTTCTATTTATAGATAAGAAAATATAATTTTTAACCGACTTTTAAAAGAAGGAAGTTCTCAATTCGTCGATTGCGTATTTTTTTTTATGTATGACTGCACCGATTACTCCGAAACGGCGGCACCGATTTGATGAAATTTTTTACGTTATGTTCAGGAAGTTGCTGCGGAGCCCTGTAAGATACGCCACTGGGTTTTCAAGATATATGGCAAGTAACAACTTCACCTTCGCAATGCGGAATCCTCTCCCTTTCATAATCTAAGGGTTGAAATAAGCTTGTTAATACAGTGAGATAAATAGTTTGCTTTTTTTGTTTTTTTTTAACGGACTTCTAAAGGAAGGAGGTTCTCAATTCGTCGCCTATGTATTCTTTTTTATGTATGTATATCGATTACTCCGGAATGGCTGCACCGATTTGAATGAAATTTTTTACGTTACGTTCAGGAAGTTGCTGCGGTGGTCCTATATTTTTTTGGACGAAATTGGTGCAGTAAAATCCAAGATGGCGCTGACAATATGGCGGCCAAAAAAATAATTTTGTCCAAATTTCTCCAAAATTGGTACGTGGGAATTTTCTGGGTCATATACAACGAATCTAAAATTATTTTTAAAAAATTTAATATGGCGGATCTAATATGGCGGACGAAAAAATTTTATTTTATCCGATTTTCTACAAAATTGGTACGAGGGAGTTTTCGGTGTCGCACATAACGAATCCAAAATTATTTTAAAAAAATTCAATATGGCGGATCCAATTTAGCCGAAAAAAAAAATCAATTTTGTCCGATTTTTTCCAAAATTGGTACGAGGGAGTTTTCGGAGTCGCACATAACGAATCTAAAATTATTTTAAAAAAAATCGATATGGCCTATCCAATATGGCAGATAAAAATTAATTTAGTCCGATTTATTCAAAATTGATATGAGGGAATTTTTAGGATCGCACATTACGAATCCGAAATTATTTAAAAAAAATTAAATATGGCATATCCAATACAGCGGATAAAAAATCCAAGATGGCGGATTAAAGATTCTACATCTCTCGACTTGGTCTAAAATCAGTATTAAGGGATTTTTGTTAGTATTAATTACGAATTTAAAAACTAAATCTGGCAAATTCAATCTGATGAAAATTTTACATTCTTCGATTTTCTCCAAAACTGATATAGGGGGTTCTTGAGGGTATAAATTATGAATTTAAAAGTGTTTTCTCAGGATTCAATTCAATATGGCGAATCCAATGTAGCGAACTAAAAATTTTACATTTTTAAATTTTGTTCAAAAGTGGGACTGAATCGTTTTTGAGGGTATAAATAGCGAATATAAAATTATTTTAAGAAAATCTAATATGTCAGATGAAATATGACGGTCAAGAAATTTTACATTTCCGGATTTCATCCAAAATTGATACTAGGGGATTTTGAAAGACTTAAGATTAAGACGTTAAAATTATTTTTTGAAATTCAATATGGCGGATCTAATATGGTGGGTTGAAAATTTTACCTTATTCGGATTTTTTGAGATTTGGTATTAGGGGGTTTTCGGGGTCGTGTATTACGAATATGAAGTAAATTTTTTAGAACTAATAGGTAGATAAGGGACTGAAAATTTTACATTTTCCGATTTTATCTAAAATTGATATTATGCGATTCTTCGGGGGTATAGAAACTCAATATGCAATATATCGGGCTAAGAAATTTACATCTCAAGTTCTTTAAATATCGATCTTGGAAAATTTTGAGGCCTATATTACCAATCCAAAATTAATTTGAAATTTAAGATAGTGGATTTACTATGACAGACTAAATATTTGTTTGACGCAATTTCATTGGTATTTGGAGAGCTCTAAGAATCAAAGCATTTTTAGTGGTTCATTTTAGGGTTTGGATAAAACGGGTACTTTTTTGCCACTTTGGAGCGAGTTACACTAATCTCGATTAGTACTTAGTTCAAATAATTTATGGATATCATAATGAATTCAAAACTAAAAATCGAAATATAAAATTAAAAAAAAAAATTGAACCGACTCCTAAAGTGCACTAAAAAGCAAAAAATGCCAATAAATTTTTATACGACGCCAAATTATTTTTAGGTGAACTAAATAACTACTAAAATATACAAATTATGGTATGAAAGCAATTACAAATAAAGTATTTTTAATCTGTTTATGCGAATCACATTTTGTCAGGTATTAGTTAGACGCCGACTTCAAAAAGTTCAATTTCATATGAAAATTTCTAGTTATTTTTCACTTTTTAGCGCACTTTTAGAAGTCGATTCAGTCGGTTCAATTTTTTTATAAAAATGTTATTTCTTATTTTTGATATAATTAATAATTTATTCCAAAATTAGCTTATATGTGAACTGGTCAGTAATGGGTTTGCGGGTCAATATAGCGATGCAAACTTCAATTACATATTTATTTTACAAATATTAAAAAGAAAATCGAAATAAAGTTAACTAAAAAGCTAATCAAATAACTTTCAATATTTTATTCGCCACGCTTTACTTGAAATTTCAATTTAAAATGATAAAATCCTCTAGTCTTGTTTTTTTGGTTTAAGGGATATTTAGAAATGAATGTTTTATAATAAATGCAAATTTACTTTTGAGTATGTTTAATTTATGTAGGTGCTTTTCCCTTTGTTTCTCGTTTAAATGCAAAATAAAGACTAAAAGTTTAATTTAAAAAATACATATTGTTGTGTACTTAGAATGAATTATTTTTATGAAAAAACTAAATCTAGTTAAAAAATTGCAATAAAAAGAAAAAAATAAATTAGAAATAGTTATAAATTACAATTACTTTAATAATTGTAAAATTATTTATTTACTTAGCATTTTTTCATTGAAGAACAATATCTTATGAGATATATTTCTAATAATAACCATCATAATCCCGGAATTCTTTCTAATTTTTACAATTTTTTCCTGTTAACAAGGGGGTAGCGAGGCAAGTAAGGTCACGAAAACTGAAACCTTTAACTTCAAAAGCGCCCAGAAAATTGTCGCCTCTGTAAGATGAAATAATCTGCAATATATATAACAAATAGTTTCTAGTCTAGACTGGCTTCACTAAAATTTTTTATATGTATTTTGACCCTCTGAGTACCCCGAAAAATGATTCAATATATAAATAAAAAAATTGTTTTTTTTTTGTACAATAAAATATATTTTTGATTTCTCGGCCAAGCTTTTTTTACTTTTACGCTTGCTTTATTTAGACTTGGAATTTCGCAAAACATTGTATGCCTCTCGCCATTTATCGGCTTCGTTCTTTGCGATTTCAAGCGGGTTTTCTATTTTGCCACTCTTAGGTATATATTAATTGATTATCTATTTCCGTTGCAGTTTTGGGTGAATAATATTGAATTTTGAGGATATGTCGTGTCGAATATTTTCCCAATAATTAGAACATGGTTTTCAAAATCTCTTACAATGTGCATGTTGACAAGTCTAGTATTGACATTTTGGTCGAATTCCGCCATTTTCTTTGAAAATGGCTGTGCTAACCGTAGTTTAGAATTGTTAAAGAGTAAAACTAGTAATCATCTGTGTGCTTTATTATTTAACTTGATCAATCTACACCAAAATCGGGTCCCTATATTCTGTATTTTTCGTTATAGTCGTCGATTTAATATATTAAGGGGTCTTTAGGTTACATTTTTTCAAAAAAAAAATTTTTATTCATTTTTTTAATTGAAAGGAAAGAGATAACATTTTATTATTTTGCATATATATTTATTCGTACTGTAAGTATACAAAATTTTTTTTTTTTGATTTTTTACCCATAACAATTTTTTTAAAAAAACAAAAAATGACGGCGGACGTGATTCCAGGTGACTGAATCGTCTGAATATATATATATATATATATATATATATATATATATATATATATATATATATATATATATATATATATATATCAAATTATTCCTTGTTCAAGTAACCATGGTCGGTGCCGGAATGATCTTATTTCATCAAAAAATAACAAAATGGCGGCCATTTGAAAAAAAAAGCCATTTTTCGGGGTGAAAAATCTGGTAAAAATCGGAAAATTTCTTACCGATCAAAATGATTCCGGTTCCGACCATGGGCACTTGAACAAGGATTAATTTGATATTTTTTGTTTTTTTTTCAGACGATTCAGTCACCGGGAACCACGTCCGCCGCCATTTTTTGATGTTTTTTAAAAAAATTGTTATGGGTAAAAAACCCATAAAAAAATCCAAAAAAAAATATTTTTGTATACTTAAAGTACGAATTAATATATGTGGAAAATTATAAAAGGATATCTCTTTTCTTTTTATTAAAAATTTTTTTTTTTGAAAAATTGTAACCTAAAAGAATTATTTCCAATTTACGCGCGCCATAAGAAATTTCCATGATACTAAATGACGATTTTCTCCTTTTGTTTCAGGGACCAGCATTTTAAAATAATGAAATCTTTTATTAAAACTTTTCTTCAGTTTTTGAAAGCTATTATCCTAATTTTTGAAGCTTTATGATAGTTTTTTGTTCCTTGTTTTTATGCAAGGATTATCCCATGTTCTTGAAGCTTTGCTATTCTTATTAGAGATACTACATATACATCCGACATTAAATACATTTGTTAGCGTTTTTAAGTACTTTCGAGACCATCTATTCGCAATTGCAGCTCGACAACCAGTACTTACAAACAGATAATTTGCTGTATTATCTAAATTTAGACATAAGAACGTATTACTAATATTGTGAAGGAAATTGCAAAATTCGTTGACAAAACAATGTCATTTCTGCTTTATTATTTATAGCTTTAGCTACCATATCCATCACTTTTACTTTATTATTTTTAGCTAAAACTACCAAGTATTTTTTAACCGACTTCTAAAGAAGTAGGTACTCAATTCGACGACTATGTATTTTTTTTTTATGTATGTACACCGATTACTCCGGAACGGCGGCACCGATTTGAATGAAATTTTTTACGTTATATTCAGGAAGTTGCTGCGGTGGTCTCATATTTTTTTGGACGAAATTGCTGCAGTAATACCCAAGATGGCGCTGACAATATGGGGGCCAAAAAAATTAATTTTGTCCAATTTTCTTTAAAATTGGTATAGGGGAATTTTCGGGGACGTACAAAACGAATCTAAAATCCAATCCAAAATATATTTAAAAAATTCAATATCGGGCGGATCAAATATGGCGGACAAAAAAGGTTAATTTTGTCCGATTTCCTCCAAAATTATTGTGAGAGAGTTTTCGGGGTCGCGAATCCAAAATATTTTCAAAAAATTCCACATGGCGGCCAATATGGCGGACAAAAAAATCAATTTTGGCCGATTTTCTCCAAAATTGATACGGAGGAGTTTTCGGAGTCACACATAACGACTCAAAAATTATTTTTCAAAAATTCCATATGGCTAACCAATATGGCGAGCGAAAAAATCAATATTGTCCGATTTTCTCCAAAATTGATATAGGGGAGTTTTTGGAGTCGCACATAACGATTCTAAAATCATATTTAAAAAATTCAATATGGCGTATTCAATATGGCGGATAAAAAAATTAATTTTGTCCGATTTTTTCAAAATTGGTTTGGGGGAGTTTTTGGGATCGCCCCTTACGAATCCGAAATTATTTTTAAAATTTAAACATGGCGGATCTCAGATGGCGGATTAAAGATGCTACATCTCCCGATTTCGTCTAAAATCAATATTGGGGAATTTTTGTTAGTGTTAATTACGAATTTAAAATATTTTTTTGTAAAACTCAATCTGGATGATTCAATATGGCGTCCTAAAACTTTACATTTTTCAATTTTCTCCAAAACTGATAAAGGGGATTCTTGACGATGTAAACTATGAATTTAAAAGCATTTTTCAGGATTCAATATGGCGAATCCAATACAGCTGACTAAAAATTTTACATTTTTCGATTTTGTTCAAAGGTAGGACTGAATCGTTTTTGAGGATGTAAATAGCGAATATAAAATTATTTTAAAACAATTTAATATATCAAATGCAATATCACGGTCTAGAAATTTAAAATTTTCGGATTTCATCCAAAATTGGTACTTTGAAGGTTTAGATTTAGATTAAATTAAGACGTTAAATTATTTTTTTGAAATGCAATATGGAGGATCCAATATGGTGGGTTGAAAATTTTACCGTATTCACATTTTTCAGAATTGGTAGTAGGGGGTTTTGGGGCGCGTTATGAATGTGGAGTTAATTTTTTACAACTATTAGGTTGATAAGATAGAATATGAGGGACTGAAAATTTTACATTTTCCTACTTTATCTAAAATTGATATTGCGGAGTTCTTAGAGCGTATACAAACTCAATATGCATTATAAAATATATCGGGCTAAAAAATTTACGTCTCAAGTTCTTTAAATATCGATATTGGAAGGTTTCGGGGTCTATATTACCAATCTAAAATTACTTTGAAATTTAAGATAGTGGGTTTACTATGACAGTCTAAATATTTGTTTGACACAATTTCACTGGTATTTGGAGAACTCTAAGAGTCAAAGAATTTTTGGTGGTTCATTTTAGGGTGATTTATATCTTTGTATAAAACGGGTACTTTTTTGCTATCTTGGAGTCATTGCATTGCATACTAACCTCGATTAGTACTTAGTTCAAATAATTCATGGTTATCATAATTAATTCAAAACTAAAAATCGAAAAATAAGATTCTTATAAAAAAAATTGAACCGACTTCTAAAAGCGCTCTAAAAAGTGAAAAAAAAAAACTATAAATTTTTATATGGAATTGAAATTTTTGAAGCCGGCTCCAAATTATTTCTAAATGAAATTACAAATAAAGTATTTTTAATCTGTTTATGCGAATTACATTTTGTCAGGTATTAGTTTGGTGCCAACTTCAAAAAGTTCAATTTGATATAAAAATTTATAGTTATTTTTTACTTTTTAGCGCACTTTTAGAAGTCGGTTCAATTTTCTTTATAAAATTTTTATATTAAAGTAGATTTCATAATTTAGTACAACTATTGCGGCGTCTCCCTTTTTACAGGGTACGGCAACGGATGCGTACGGCAGCTCAATATGTCGGAGGCTAGGTTCGTATCTCTTTTAGAGATAGTTGTGCTTTGCTTTGATTACCCAATAGGCGCCACCTGTTTTACATTATCTGTGTTACTTACCTAGTGATTAAACAGGAAAACACTTAGGTATGAGGAATGATTTTAAATTATTGACGGTTGGTGTATAGCTCCACAATGAAACGACTTAATTAAAACAAAATAACAATTCCATTTTATTCCCAAAAAAAATTATTATGTACATAAATTAGAATGGTGCCTACAATGTTTTTCTACTCTCTAGATAACTATGGTTGTTACCTCGTTTTTAAAAGGTTATATAAAATTTGGCCGCAAATGTTCTAGAATCTTTAATTGCCAATAACGTAAGTTTTATAGAGTTATCAAAAAGTTCTTACATGTTATTATATCACATTAAAATATATTTATGTTGTTTTGTTTGTATTTAAAAAAAAATTGATTTATAGCTCCAATTCTTTAACTTAAAGTTTTCTCCTACCTGGTCTATGCTATGGTACCTCTCACTTTTAGCGTTGTTGCTAGGATTCCTGTTGTGTTGTGGATGAATGGAGGCTTCACAGGGCCACTTCCAACTCACCAACTAAACGCAGGGTAAGGTTAAAATAGTCGTGATCACAAGGACAGGAAAACTAGGGCCGGAACTATCAGAAAGCCTTGACAGCAATATCAAAATGAAAAGAGTGAGATGAAGCCCAAAGATAAAAAAGAACTGGCTTCAAATAGCCCTGAAATAAAATGTTGTTTTTACCACTTGTTCGTAAAGATAAGGGGCAAAATCTTACCTCATTGATTAGTGGACTTTTTAAAAAAAACACTTGACCGTCTGCCCTTTCAAAGCTGATGGCAGGATAGGTCTGCTGCCTTCGACGGTTCAACAGTAAAGGGAACGAAAATAAAAATCTCTCTTGTAACCAGACGTGACAAATCTTAGGGATATTTGTATTTAGTTTTGCCAACTTTATTCTCAACCTGGAGTACTCTAACCTAGTTCCAAACTTACACTGACCACCAGGTAATACATCAAATATTGGCAAGCCATGGAAAATTATCAAAGAGAAAATTATGATCAAACAGTCCAAAGTTACTAATCATGATTAAAACAAAGTTCAAAAAAAATGCTACAAATTCCATACTGCATACTCAACCTTAAATGATCGGTCTCGACATGCCGTGCTCGTGTCAACGAATCGGGAATACATCCTCACATTACCGACTATAACCTTATACTTTTAATACTGAAATGGAATGTAAATAAATGAGAGTTTATTAAAAATAAAATATTTTACTACTTTTAAATTCAAACCAAATAATGTGATATATAAACTACAGCAATTTACCAACTGTGTTAAGAAAAAAAAAGTGATAAGTTACAAGAACAAAAGAGTTGTGAACCAAAAAAAAACAAATTCTATGTTTACTATTTTAAATTACGGGATAAATAATTAAATTTAATCAGGTAAAAATATACAAATAATATCATATTACAAAAACATGTAGCATTGATGCAAACTGGTAAATTTAAATGCTGCACTATCTTGAGTTTTATTTACATAATAATCTGAAGAGTTTATCTGTAGAAACTAAGCCTTCCCGGAGATTCTGTAGCTTGATGGCGCCTTAAATTTGAATTTTCGGTAAGGGTAACTTCAGGAAGTGTTTTTTTTTTCATTTTGTAGCACGTGAGTAATAAAAAATCCCACCCATATATAATATCACGACAATAAGAACTCGCTGACTCAGTCACTGTGATTTTTTTCACTTATAGACCATTAAATAAGTAAGTAGATAAGTAATAAGTGCTATAATATTTATTTTACAAATTTTTTTAATCACTAATGATTTTCTTGTTTATGACAAATTACCTGACTATTTTTTGGGAATCCCCACTCGATATTCGTAATCAGGGGGACAAAATACATATAGAAAACCTTGGTGGAGCCGTGTCTCTTCATCGGCTCCGAAAACCCACTGAGCTCCCTGACTATAACGTATATCCAGATTTTTCAATATTTCTTTAAGGAATTAAAAATTTTCGAATAATTTGAAGACATTCGCTCTGGTCTACTTTGACTGCTTTCTTGCAAATATCGAAATTTTTGAATTTCCTGAACTAATTTAAACATTACAGTAAGAACTTATTGCGTGTCACAAAA
Source organism: Diaprepes abbreviatus (assembly GCA_034092305.1). NCBI lineage: Eukaryota > Metazoa > Arthropoda > Insecta > Coleoptera > Curculionidae > Diaprepes > Diaprepes abbreviatus. The sequence continues at coordinate 4,245,876 of JASJET010000029.1, read as the reverse complement.
ACGTTACCCTTGAAAATTTACGTGTCTTATTTTGTTGTTAAAATTTTAAGAATGTAAAAAAACAATCAATAAGTAACCATAAATTTTCAATTGCTCACGGAATATGTCGTGGACATAAGCATTAAATAAAAATGTACGTATGTAGGTATTATGTAAATTAATCTAATCTAAATATAAAAATGGCATTTTACGAGCGCGCTAGCTTTAATAAAGGCTCACTTGCATTTCAAATTAAATAATAATGAAGATAATGAGATAAAGCTGTTGACTAGTTTCTCTCTAATTGCATTATCTACTATGCTTTCATTAATAGACTATTGATTATAAGGAAAAAAATTAGGTAATAAGGAACAAATTAGTAACAGCATTTTGGTGATTGAATACGTTCCTCTGGTACTCAAATACGATAAAATCACGAAGTGCTACTAAATTCAGGGGGCTTTTTTAAGAACGGGGTGAAAACGGCACTTTTTCAGTTTTTCAAAAATAACCCTTAAACTTTTCATTTTTAGTGGATACATATATTACGATTTTTTTGTAGAAAATTAAATTTCCTATCGAAACGTATTCTTTGATGGTCAAAAAAATGATTTTTTTTTCTGCAAAATAAATGCAAAAAATTAAGAGGAAAAAATAAAAAATTAGCAATTTTGTTTTCAAATTTTCGTACATAACTTTTTCTGAATGGATATAGGTTTAAGCATTTCTTCAAAAAAAAACTGATATTTCACTGCTTAAAATTAGTTTTCGGAAAAATTTTTTGATTGAAATTTGAAATTTGGCTAAGATATAGCCATTTCAAATTTACCGCTTTTTGTAATTTTTCTTTTTTTCTTTTACATTTTCATCGCATGTTTAATTTAATTTAATATATATATATATATATATATATATATATATATATATATATATATATATATATATATATATATATATAGTTTTACTTTTGGGTATAAGGGTCTAATATAGCTACTTTTTAAAATCATTTTCATATGTTACAGGGTGTCCCAAAAGCTCTGAAAGCATCAAAGTTGTGTTTTTATAAACGGAAACCCCTGTATACATATTATTGCATTTTTGGATTCTCCGATCAAAATAAGTGCCCATTTTAACAAGATTTGCAGTACCTGAATCGTAAGGGTATTTAAATAATTTGAATTTTGACAAAATCTAACCTAATTTTCATGTTTCAAATACTTAAGAAGTATTTCAGTTATGTACTCGAAATTTACAGTGAAGTGTAACAATAAACCATATTTTATATTCCAATTATAATAAACTTGCTATATTATACAGGGTGTCCAAAAATTACAACTAATCAAATAAGAACTTTAAGTGGCTGCATGACTCTAATTATTTACACAAAATAATCCAGCAAAGGTTCAACAACATTACAATAAAGTTAAAAAAAAAACTACTTATGTATATATATAAAAATTAATCAATCCATAATTAAATTTACCAATAATTACTTTAATAAAAGATTAAATAAAAGATTTACTATAGAATATAATAAGTTCTTCAATTAAACCAATCGTCACGAAACTGGACATTAAATTCATAACTCTAGACCACTGTATGAGGACGTTATAATACTTGGTTTAATAATATTAATTATTTTCAAATAAATTGGGTTTAACCCGGCTAAAATAAAACATGTTTTAATCAACTCTAAGGCAAGAACAATAAAATAGATATACTCAAAATATGATCATATTAATTTCAACAATACAATGTAAGATGCCAGGATAAGCGTTTAGAAATGAACTTTTATTTAAAAAAACTGGAATATCGGAAAGAATGTCCAGTTTCACTAAATAAGCCAGTCTCTGATACCCAAGTATTGGAGTCAATCACATAAAAAAGAAAGATCCCTGGAGTCAAACTGAAAGTTAATGTCGCCATGGACATATCAGCCTTTAGATTGCATACAATACAAAATACTACTACTAATAAATTAGTCTAACTAAAAATTGCGAACATCGTGATAAGCCCAGGAGTCAAAAACATAGCAAAACATAGTGCAAACCAAAATTGACAATAAAATTACTTTCAAAATTAACTCTTACTGATAACAAAAGAAAAAAAAAAGTAAGCACTCTAAGGTAGCAGATATAAATAAAAAACCCAAAAACTAACAAATTTCAAAATTCAAAAATTACATATTTGTCACAAAAAAAAAAAGAAACGATCGGCTTTAAAACCCCAAAATATATCTTAATAATATTCTAAAGTGGTTAATTTTGGACCTAAATGAGACTTACAATAACATAACGGTTGGTTTTAAATTATGGTTAATTACACTTAAATCAATTTTGAGCTGAGATATAAAAAATAGATATAAAAAATCCATGCAAGATTATTTTAATAGTTGATAATTTAAGGTTCCTTACCCGATATTTTTGGGGTTTCGACTGATTCCTTCGTTGACACGTGCAAACTGCCCAAAATCCCAGTCTTTAGGTTTATCCCGATAAAAAATACCCTAACTGCCAACCTGTCAAAAGATACGGTACACCAAAACTCAACAAAATTATCAGGATAATTTTCGACTTTCCATCTCAGAATCCCAAAAATTTGGCAACTTAAAATCGAGATGGAAGTCTGCAGCTGCTTTCACCAAATCAAACCAGGAAAAAGTGAAAAATCAAGGCAAAATGGCCTCCATTTATAACCATGGCCCAGCTTGCGCACTAATCGACTTCCGATAAGCGCGTTCAATTGCCATGTCTGAAAGAAATGACAGCTCAAAAAGAAAGACACTGGTCAACAACAGTCGTCTGAAATGTATTAATTAGTTAAGCCAATTCGTTAATCATTAGCATTTTCCACTTAAAACAACAATAATAAATCTAATAAGTATTTCAGTAGTTATTTTTAAATTCAAGAAATATAAATTAATACATCAATAGAAATGTCCTGTTTTCTGTAACCCAATATATATAGAATTCCATCAGATGTAAACATAAATGGCCGGGAAAAAAATAAGATTTATCTGAATACAAAAAAAAGGTAACAATAAGTTTGATACTGATAAGAAAATACCTAAGCACAGTGTAGTGAAATACTAAAATAGAACAAAATAATGGTAAATAAAATTAATCGAAATTGTAATTCCCTTCAAAGAATCCCTGTAAAATACTTAAGGAAAATGACACTGTATTACCCATAAGTGCCAGACCGATTAACATCAATGTAGTACAGGTGTATGCACCTACAGCGGATAAGTCAGAAACCGAAGCTGAACAATTTTATGAGCAAGTTCGGGAAGTTTTGCACTCACTAAAGCCTCAAGATATTAATATAGTGATGGGTGATTTCAACGCAAAGGACCGAGGAAGGTATAACAGGGGCATTTGGGTTAGGTGACAGAAACGAACGACGTGAAATGCTGATCCAATTTTGTCGTGATGAAAAATTGGTTATCAAAAATACTTTTTATAAATTACACCCTAGAAGACTCTACACCTGGAAGTCTCCCCAAGATGGACAGAAAATTATTGTACGCAACCAAATTGACTTTATTCTGATCAACAAAAGATATCAGAACAGCATTACACGTGTTGCCGTCTACCTAGGAGCAGACATCAGCTAAGATCATAACCCTCTTGTTGCGAACTTTTATTTTTGATTTAAACGACTATCAAAACGACGTAGACCCCGAAAATATGATATTCAGGCATTAAAACAACCCGCAGTGCAGAGGAGTATGAAGACTACATTGGACAGGCTTTGCCAAGAAAATAACCCTAGTCAAGAAGTTGCAGCTGATAAGATCTGGATTATGCTAAAAACAAACATCCAATCAGCTACTGAAACTGTTTTTGGTCGACCGAAACAAGAAAAAATCAAATCATGGATGAACGACGAAATATTGAACTTGATGGCTGAACGTAGGATTGTTAAAAACCATGATAAATATAAGGAACTGAATCGCACTATCAAAAGAAAAATAAAGGAAGCTAAGAAGAAATGAATTCAAGAACAATATGACGAGGCTGAAAGACTTTATCAGCTGCCCGACTCCTTTAATTTCCATAGAAAAATCAAGAAAATAACTGGAACAAATAGAACAACGGCATTGTCATCAATAAGAAATAGACAAGGAACACCGATATTGGATACCGACGAATTAAAGGAAACTTGAAAGAACTATGTAGAGACTTTGTTCAGTGATCAACGAACAGATGCCCCTACGAATGATATGAGAGGTCAAAAAATTCTTGGATCTGAAGTCAGGTACGCAATGAACTGTATGAAGAATGGTATATATGCAGAAGTTTTAAAGCAAGTCGATATTAAACAACTTACATATCTCGTTAACCTGATATATGACTCTGGGCAAATCCCAGGGGATTGGTTAAAGTCTACGTTTATTGCTATTCCAAAGAAAACAAACCCCAAGAACTGCGAAGGCTACATACTCATAAGCTTGATGAGCTACGCTCTTAAAATGTTTCTTTGAGTAATCCATTCAAGAATATACAAAAAGTGTAAGGATATGAGTGGCGACACACAGTTTGGCTTTACCAAAGGACTTGGCACTGGAGAAGCTCTCTTCTCAATGAAATTACTTGTACAAAAGTGCTATGACCAAAGGCAAGATGTTTTCATCTGTTTTATTGACTATCAGAAAGCACGAACCGCTGTTGGAAAGATTACAGGAGATCGGTATAGATGATAAAGATATTAGAATAGTAAAAGAATTTTATTGGCAGCAGTTAGCTAAGATCAGTATTGATGGCGATCTGTCAACAGAGACCTTTAATATACTGAAGGGAGTTCGGCAGGGATGTGTACTGTCGCCTGTTCTGTTTAATATTTGCGTTGAAAAAATATTTCAATTAGCATTAGGAAATTAAACGCGAGGAATCAAAGTGAATGGCATTAAACAATATTCACCATGCAGATGATACTGCAGTCTTAGCTAACAACTTTGAAGATCTTCAATCAATATTAAAAAAACTCAGCGAGTGCAGTGAACAGTTCGAGCTGCATATTAACACTGCCAAAACAAAAATGATGGTGATTAGTAGGCATCAGTACATCACTCCTCTTAACATCAACGGGGAAAATATTGACCGTGTCGCACGGTTCACGTATCTTGGGGCTACTCTGAATGAAAAGTGGGAATGTGACGAAGAAGTGAAGGGAAGAATTGGCCGTGCAAAAACAACTTTTTTTAAACTTAAGAATTTTCTCCTTTACAGAAATATGCTACTACACACCCAAATACGTGTGGTTCAGTGTTATGTATGGCCTATTCGACTCTATGGTGTTGAAACTTGGTCACTTAAGGGTCGGACACTGAATTGGTTCGAAGCTTTTGAATTGTGGACACTCGGCGGAGTGTCTGCGCATCCCCTGAACTGCTCACATAACGAATGATGAAGTTCTACGAGGTGTAGAAAGACAACTAATGGACACTGTAAAACAACGAAAAGTGTCGTATTTAGGGCATATACTAAGAGGATCGCGCTACTCCATACCAAAGCTAATACTACAGGGAAACATAGAAATATATCAGTATACTATATATCTGTTACAAAAATTGACTGAAAAATATCACCCCGAATGAGGCCCAGCTATAAAACTACTAACTGGCGTTAAAGGGGAAAAAGGTAGAAGTTGAAACATACTTATAACACTTTTTCGGTAAGACTAAAATATCTCAGTTTGGTTATTAGCATGTAAAATAATTTGCTTTAATGTGAAACTTTGTAAATACTTTAATTTCGTTCTCCGAGATGATAAAGAGACCTCAGTAAATGGCAGTAAATACCAAAAAGGGAATATAAAATAAAGACTACTCTCCTTAAACCAACTATTACATTTAATCATTTAGTGAATACCCTGGCCTTTATAATATCAACATGAGTAAATTTTCGATTTACATACATATCTGTATATGAATACGGTCGCAAATTTCATCTTTTGCTTATATAAATTTAATTAACCAACCTTAGGTTTATATATACATATATAGTTTCTGACCTGTAATTATTATTCCGAATGTGTCGTTATATCTATTAAGTCCTGAAACAGTATTTAATTAAGTCTAGTATCTATAGAAAGTACGAAATACAAAAGAAGGGCGCTCAATGTGAGGCAACATTAATAATAGGGTTACTTGGGGTAAAGTGGAACGTGGATGTAAAATGGAGAGTTGTTATATTTCTGTTACTGTAACCAGTACTATAGAAATGATTTATTACTACAATTTTATATTGTAAATGAATAAGATTTCTTCTTTGCAATACATTTGAAATGTGTCATTATTATGCAGCAAGGCCTTATTTTAAAAAAAAAAAAACTAACTTATTTGTATGTTTGAATTTATTTTTAAGCAACTTAAAAACTTTAAAAAATTCTCTCCAATTAGTATATATAAACTGAAAATTCAGTTTATACTTGATAACGATTAGAGATACAACCTAATCGAAACGTCGTAAAAATAAATAAAAATAAAGAGGATGCAAGTCCGACCACATTTTAGTCAATCTTCAACATAACCTGAACTAACCTGAACAACCATCAAAGATAACCATTCTGTTGTAAATCGGATATTTGTTACCTCTTTTTCCAATGAATCGGCATTATTTCATATAGATATAGAGCGATTATAGATGTTGCGTATAATTCCCCGTTTTGTTACAACAGAATGATTGGAACTATGATTAAGATATTGTCCAGTATGTGTTGGCTTTCTGTATACTGAAGTTTTAATAGTTTCGTTTTAGCGATTCACCATGATATCTAGGAAAGGCAATTGATCATTTACCTCTTTTTCCTTGGTAAACTTATTTATACGTCGAATGTTATTTAGATGTTTCGAGAAATCATTAAGTTCTTGATCATTGCCCTTCCATACGATGAAGGTATCGTCGACATATCTCAACCAGACTTTCGGTTTTACTGTTGTCATTTCTATGGCATGAGTTTCGAACCATTCCATATATATATATATATATATATATATATATATATATATATATATATATATATATATATATATATATATATATATATTGGCGACGAGTGGAGAGAGTGAAGAACCCAAGAACCCATCGGAAGCCCGTCATCCTGAGCGTAGAATTTGTCCTTTACTTGAAAGTAAGCATTACGCAGGCAACACTCCAAAAGATCCATTACCCCGTCCAGTGGTAACGTGGTTCGATCTGATAAAGTAGTGTCATTTGAAAGTCTAGTTTTGACCATGTCTAGTGATTCCCCTAATGGTACATTAGTATACAGACTTTCCACACACAGTAACGTAATTGTCTTCTGCTTTCTTATTTCTAAGAAATTAGTAACCACGAGGCGAAAGTCATTCCAGGCATTGTTTTCAGTATCTGATAGTCTTTCAGAATATTTCGAATCTGTGGCCCAACAAAAATACCTTCTTTAATTTTTGCCTCACTTAGCCTTGGGAATTTCTGACGCAGGTACTGAAAAGCTGGCACATCGGTATTCAGTGCCTTAACAAAATTTCTCGTTAGGCCCAATTTAATAAGCAGTGGTGGCAACAAAATCTTTTTGGATTTTACCAATAGCACATGTTGTACATTCTTTTCACCTGGCTCTAATGACTGTAGAACGGACAAGTATTTTCTCTTGTAATGAAGTGCCTTTGTCCGATTACACAAGAACAGCTACAACCCAAGTAAAAGTGCAATGACCTTTAAGTCGTTACAAATCTGCCATTGATGCTCATCGTATTTTATACTAATCAATAGGTACTTCATATTGTCATATTATTCATCCAAGAGAAATAGACGGTAAAATATTTCCCATATGCAATACTGCTGGGTAGGAAATCAGAAGCTATTGATGTTGATGGTATATCTTCTTATTGAGAAATTATTGTATCGATATTATCTGATCCATTAGTGAATGTTTCTGATGATTCTGGAATAGGAAGTTCATTACTATGCGGCACAGATCTCATGACAGATGGTATATTTGAATAGTTGATAACCGACTTTTTCTTCTTGAATAAGTAGTCTGAATTATTTACATACTTTCGAGTCATCTTCCAATCTCAACTATTCGATTTGACTCACTAACTTCGACTGATTAACCTCTCCGCTTTGTAGCTCCTTATATACCTAAATACGGCTTCTACATCTTAATGAATATTCGAGAATTTTCTATTCGAATCCGTAATATTTGCAATAGTAGAGTTTATTATTTGTTTGTATACAGGAACTGTTCAGTACAAAGCAGACATAAAAGTCGATATACATGGATTTAAGTGGCCACCTCTCTTATTTTAAGTCCTGGAGGATTGGGACTTCCTATATGGGGTGGTCATCCCTTGAAATTCCCCATGCGGTGTTGCCAAGTTATACAAAATTTTCTTAACTTAGGGAAAACGTATATTTAGCAACGTCTCACCGCTCTATTGTTGGAACAGTACAAATATACCACGTATATTTTTGCGGTTACATTGTTAATATATAAGGTGACATGACATCACGTATCTCTTAAACTTGAACTAATATTAAAACAATAAGTTTGGTTTCGGTTTTAGCACACCAAAAATGGCAAAATTTTGTCAATTTTATTTTAGATATATTTTTGCTGTTGTCCAAGCTTTTGATTTATTATCTGATTGAAAGAAAAACTGTTATTATATGGTTTTACTTTTCTAATAAATTTTTGAATTTTTTTTTGTACGTATTTTAATAATTTCTATCATATTTATATTTAGTTGTAATTTTTTTAAATAACATTTTTAATGTTCTTCAAGGTTTCTTAATTTCCGATGTTATCCAGAGCTTTGATACGTTTTGCCTATGCTCTTCTGCTTTTTCTAATGAAAATGTTAGATTGATATAGTCCTCAAGACCAGTAGTTTTTTCTTTCTATTATTTTTTTTTCAATTATACATATGACACTCAGTGTCAAAGATGGAATGATGTGGTATATAACTAGTATTTAGGGAAGAGTTTTCTTCTATACAGTTGGTACATTCATGATTTTTACTTCAACATTCCTGGGTTAGAGGGCCTTCTCTTTTGCAACGCAAACATTTTTCTTCATCATTGGACTAGCTTGCACTGTAACTATATATTTAATACTTGAGATAACGGTACACTGATCAATACAGAATGATTCTGTATTAATGAAATTTATGTACAGGGTGAGTCAACGATTGGATGAAATAGGTTTGTGCCTTTTCGGTGAAATTTACAAAGAAACTATATTTATTGTTTGATACAGTTTATTTTTACGCAGATTTTAAAAATATTTAGGACTCTACAGGGTGAGCTAAAAAACTAGGACAGCATAAAGTTGTATTTTTTTAAATAGAACACCCTATATACGAATCGTATTTTCGATTTAGCTTATAATTTTAAATCTTTTTTATTAAGGGTTTACTATAACAAAACTTTATAGTTTCTGAGATAATTAACTTTAAAGAAAAAAAGTCACATTTTCAAGCATCAATTCAATCCTAAATAACGTTTTCAATTTTGTGACAAATATATTCAAATTTGGAATTTAGCAAGGCCAAGGACAAGTTAACATAATTTTTACCTAATATTTGCAATAAAAGCTACAGGGTGTTGAACACATCGGCTCAAATTTCAACAAGTTTAAATGAATAAATATCTTTTTTTTTTAAATGGTACACCCTGTATATTTTCATGTTATTTAATAGAGTAATAAAAACCCTAAAAGTTTTGTTCAATATATCCTATACCTATTTATAATAGTTTTTGAGATATTTCAGTTTTTCTTATTTTCCATACTTTTTTACAGAAATAGTCTTCATTATCATAGTAACCATGGCAAAAACAATGTAAAAGAACATTTTTCTGTGTGTCAAATTTATAACCGCAATCGCTTCTTTTGGTTTTTATGTAGTGTAGTTTGGTTTTTTTTGCATTCACCTTATATTGTAAAATGAATTTTCCAAAGAATGAGTTAATAGATATGATTTATACAATAGGAGAGGCTCAAAAAAATTGCCTTCTTGCTCAAAGAATTTACAAAATGAAGTATCCTGATCGACGCCAGCCTAATACCCATACTTTTCAAAACTTAATGCAAAGATTTGATTCTTCTGGTACTGTTGATTATCCAAAACGTAAAGTGGTCAACAAACCAGTAACTAATGAAGAAAAAGAACTACAAGTATTGTTAAATGTCCTTATATTGGTAGCCGTCAGTTAGCAGCATTATGTGAAACATCACAATTCACCGCTAATCATACTACCAAGAAATATAGGTATCATCCATATCACATGGAATTACACCAAGAATTGCATGGACAGGATTTTGAAAGTCGTGTAAACTTTTGTCGTACAATAAATGCGGAGATTCAATTAAATCCAAATTTATTATGCAAGGTAATGTTTAGTGATGAAGCTACTTTTAGAAGTCACGGTGCCGTAAATAGACGTAACATGTATTATTATGCCACAGAAAACCCATTTTGGATTAGAGTGGTGCAACATCAAAACCACTGGTCATTAAATGTTTGGTGTGGTATTCATCATAATCGAATTATTAGACCCCACTTTTTTAATGAACCACTAAATGGCCATAGTTACCTGAACTTTCTACAAGAAGAACTACCCCAACTGCTTCAAGGTCTCGATAGGGATGAGCTCGACAGTATGTGGTTCCAGCACGATGGTGCGCCTCCGCATTACCATCGTGAAGTTCGTGCGTTTTTGGACCAACGATATCCGCAAAAATGGATTGGACGTGGGGGTTTCATTGAGTGGCCACCAAGGTCTTGCGACATCACCCCATTAGATTTCTTCTTATGGGGTTATATTAAAAATAAGGTGTATGTTAATCCACCATTAACAGTGGGAGATATGCGAAACAGGATTAGGGATACCTGTAGAACAATAACGCCACTAATTTTGTCCAGGGTCCGAGAAAATCTACAAAAAAGACTAAATTTGTGCATTGCACAAGAGGGTCGTTTATTCGAACACTTATTAAAAAGAAATAATTAATCTCAGTATTTAATAGGTAATTTTTTTGTTTCAATTTAGTATAAAAGTAAATATGTATTTGCCTTGTCGTTATTGTTGTGTTAATTTTTTCACATTATGTTTAATTAAACTATTGCCGTTGTAATATAACGAATAATGTATTTCATCATATTTAACCACATTCTGTTTGTTTCTGTAGTTTCTTTTTATTATTTTACATGGCTACTATGATAATGAAGACTATTTCTGTAAAAAAGTATGGAAAATAAGAAAAACTGAAATATCTCAAAAACTATTATAAATAGGTATAGGATATATTGAACAAAACTTTTAGGGTTTTTATTACTCTATTAAATAACATGAAAATATACAGGGTGTACCATTTAAAAAAAAAGATATTTATTCATTTAAACTTGTTCAACTTTGAGCCGATGTGTTCAACACTCTGTAGCTTTTATTGCAAATATTAGGTAAAAATTATGTTAACTTGTCCTTGGCCTTGCTAAATTCCAAATTTGAATATATTTGTCACAAAATTGAAAACGTTATTTAGGATTGAATTGATGCTTGAAAATGTGACTTTATTTCTTTAAACTTAATTATCTCAGAAACTATAAAGTTTTGTTATAGTAAATCCTTAATAAAAAAGATTTAGAATTATAAGCTAAATCGAAAATACGATTCGTATATAGGGTGTTCTGTTTAAAAAAATACAACTTTATGCTGTCCTAGTTTTTTTGGCTCACCCTGTAGAGTCCTTAATATTTTTAAAATCTGCGTAAAAATAAACTGTATCAAACAATAAATATAGTTTCTTTGTAAATTTCACCGAAAAGGCACAAACCTACTTCATCCAATCGTTGACTCACCCTGTACATCAGTTATTTAGTTTGGCTTCTTGTAGAAGTTTGCAGACGTTTTGCCAAAATCTCATATGGTATTTTTGGTACTTAATGGTTGAAGTTCACAAGTGTTGTTGATAAATGTAATTTAACAAAAATTAAGAAATAATATATAGGTACTTCTCTGATACTATTATTAACAGTTTCACTCGTCAGATTTTATGTTAAAATATTGGAATGAATACGATTATTTACAATGTAACTATTAAGATATCCTAATCAAATGTAACAACAACGTCAGCGTGGCAACACCGCATTACAAATCACGTATTTTTTTTCAAAATGGAAGGTAAATGTAAATATAAGAGCTATTAACAGATCGACAATTTTTCTTAGTTTTTAATAAAAATTCGCATTCATTTATAGTTTCTTTGCGTCCATTTTGTCAAAAATATGCTTAATATTGTGCTGTGTGCTTGTTTATCTATTTCATTGAAAGTGTCAAAATTTAAAGGTGAAAATCGGAAAATATGACCCCTGTGTAAAAGTGAATATTTTTTTTTAGGAAACCTATTTATGACTGCCACAAAAAACTTCAGATTTGTATTATACTGTTGAAAAATAAGAAGAATGCAAAAAAAGAATCGTGAAAGATTCCGGTATTCCGAATAATTAATATTAAATTAAGATGTATAGATGTACAAAGACTTCTAAATGAAATATCAACCCTAATAATAGGAGATTACCACTGACTTGACTTCACATGAGATCTCACTGATTTTTGTGGCCAATCGATGGAACTAAAAAATTTGCCAAAATACAATCTTTTTTCTCTTTTACACTAATCATCAAAGGCAATAAAACAAATTATATTCGAAAATAACTCAATTAAATCATGTCTACCTTAATTGAACGCATTACGTCTATAAATACTTCAAATAATAATTCATTTTCTGTGTAGACCAGTAAATCTTTTTAATTATATTATTTTGTCGCATTAATTTCCGACGGCTTTTAGACCAAGGTAATTCGTTTAGTTGTAAAAACTCGAGCACCATAAAAGGTACTTTATATATTGACCGGTAAATATTATTGAAATATAAGAGATTTTAGATAAAATCGAGACCGTCTAGCTTATTGTTTACAGCCAAAATTGCTAGCAGTACGTGAAGAAAAAGCGTGTACCTTACACATTTATTTATTTATTCATGTAAATTACATAGGAATTTACCATAAATATTATATCTATCATCAGACATAACACTTAAAATTCATTTAAAAAAATGCTCAGAACTCATTCTGGGTATATGGTTCAATATGACCCAATATATCAAAAGCCGTTTTCTTAAAACGTTTGAAATCCTCATCCAACTTCACCTCGATTGGTAGAACATTAAAAAATGTAATTACCAAGAAACCAGGCCCTTTTTCTGCTACACTAAGTCGATGCTGTGGGACATTATATCTTATATATCTAGTGGCAAAGCAGTGTTTAACTTCATGTTTCTTAAATTTGTCCTTGTTTTTAAAGAGAAACAGTAGGCACTCATAAATAAAAATTGCTGGTAAAGTTAAGATACCTAAGGTTTTAAATTTTCCCCTGCAGGAATCCAAGTAACCAATGCCAGAAAGTATACGAACTGCTCTTTTCTGATTTTTAAAAGCCCTTTCTGATGCACTGCTCCCACCCCAGAACATCACTCCATAGCGAAGAGTTGCATATACATTTGCAAAACATAATATTTAAGTTTCCCTTGGTCAAATATTTTGACATTACTCGTAAGGAGTATGAAGCTGTGTTTATCTTATTGCATACCTCTGATATATGTTTTATCCAATCTAGATTACGATTAATATGGATTCCAAGGAATTTTGTATCTTCCTCTAGTGTGATGCTCTCAGCCCCTAACTCAACCGACTCAGAAAGTGTCTGATTCCTTTGCTTTGTTGAAAAACAAATGTGATGGTTTCAGTGTTCAGTGTTAATTTGTTCCCGTAAACCATTTTTTAGCTTTGATAATATGTTCATCAGTAATTTTCATGAGATCTGCCATTGAGATGCCGATGGTTAAGATATTTGTATCATCAGCAAAGTTTACAAGATAACACCTTTCATCCATAACTGTAGATGCCAGATCGTTAATATAAAAAATAAAATTTTTATAAAAAAAATGGAATCGACTTCTAAAAGTGCGCTAAAATTTGAAAAATTACTATAAATTTTTATATGAAATTGAAATTTTTGAAGTCGGCGCCAAAGTAATACCTGATAAAATGTAATTCGCATAAACAGATTAAAAATACTTTATTTATAATTGCTTTCTTATCGTAATTTGTATATATCAGTAGGTATTATTTCATTTAGAAATAAAATAAATGGAGCAGACTTCAAAAATTTCAATGTCATATAAAAATTCCTTTTTATTTTTCACTTTTTAGCGCTCTTTTAGTTCAACTTTGAAAAAAAAATATTTTTCTATTTTTAGTTTTGAATTCATTATCATATCCATAAATTTTTTAAACTCAGTCCTAATCGAGATTAGTGTACCTCGCAATAACTCCAAGGTGGCAAAAGGTACTCATTTTATCCGAAGTTGTAGATCATACTAAAATTAACCACTAAAAATCCTGTGGTCCTTAAGGTCCTCTAAATACCAGTAAAATTATGTCAAACAAATATTTAGTCTGTCATAGTATATCCACTATCTTAAATTTCAAATTAAATTTAGATTGGTAATATAGGCCCCAAAACCTTCCAATATCGATATTTAAATAACCTGAACCTTAAATTGTATACTACATATTGAGTTTCTATATGCTCTAAGAACAACGCAATATTAATTGTAGACAAAATCGGAAAATATAAAATTTTCAGTCATATTGTATCTTGTCGACCTAATAGTTGTAAAAAATTACCTTCATATTCGTAATATACGACCCCAAAAACCTACTAATACCAAATCTAAAAAAAATGAAAATAAAGTAAAATTTTCAACCCGCCATATTGAATCCGTCATATTAATTTTCAAAAAAAAATAACCTTAACGTGTTAATCTAATCTAAATCTAAACCCTCCAATGACCCATAGTACCAATTTTGGATGAAATTCGGAAATTTAAAATTTTTAAACCGTCATATTGCATCTAACATATTAGATTTTTTAAAAATAATTATATATTCGCTATTTACATTCTTAAAAATGATTCAGTTTCACCTTTGAACAAAATCGAAAAATGTTAAATTTTTAGTCCGCTATATTGAATTAGCCATGTTGAATCTTGAAAAAATATTTTAAATTCGTAATTTACACTCTCAAGGACCCTCTGTATCAGTTTTGGAGAAAATTTAAAAATGTAAAATTTTTAGAATAACATATTGAATTTACTCTTTCAAAAAATATTTTAAATTCGTAATTAACACTAACAAAAATCCCCCATTTTTTTTAGACAAAATCAAGAAATGTAGATTCTTTTTTCCGCCATCCTGGATCCGCCATATTTATATATTTTTAAATAATTTCAGATGTGCGATCCCAAAACTCCCCCATATCAATTTTGAAGAAATTAATTTTTTATCTACCATATTGGGTACGCCATATTGAATTTTTTAAAAATAATTTCAGATTCGTTACGTGCGACACCGAAAACTGCACTGTACCAATTTTGGAGAAAATCGGAGAATTTTTTAAAAATATTTTGGATTCGTTATATGCGACCCCGAAAACTCTCTTACACCAATTTTGGAGAAAATCGAAAAAAATTTATTTTTTTTTTGTCCGCCATATTGATTTTTTAAAAATAATTTTAGATTCGTTGTGTACGATCCCGAAAATTCCCCCAAACCAATTTTGAAGAAAATTGGTCAAAATCAATTTTTTTGGCCGCCATATTGTCAGCGCCATTTTCGATTTTACTGCACCAATTTCATCCAAAAAGATATGGGACTACCGCAGCAACTTCCTGAATATAACATAAAAAATTTCATTCAAATCGGTGCAGCCGTTCCGGAGTAATCGGTGTACATACATAAAAAAAATACATAGTCGACGAACTGAGAACCTCCTTCTTTTAGAAGTCCGTTAAAAAATGACCGATTTTGAGTTTTTTTTTGGCTTTTTTGCAATAACAGATCGAAAAATCTCTAGAATACAATAAACCAACATTTTTATGCTTTATAGATCTAACAAAAGCATTCGATCGCATAAAACTAGATGACGTAATCCACCTGTTATATAAGAGAAATATTCCTATTAATATAATTCAGACCATCGAAAACATATACGCAAACAATAAAGTTCAGATTCGCACTAACGGTAAATTATCTACACCCATACCAGTCAACAGCGGTATTAGACAGGGAGACTCGCTTAGTCCTTTATTGTTTAACATGATAATGGACGAAATAATAAAGGAGGTGCGACTTGGTAGAGGATATAAAATGGGTGATACAGAAATAAAAATTCTGATTATCTCAGCCGAAAAAACTAAATGTATGACAACCTCAAAAGAACCCCTCTGATGCAAACTAGAACTAGACAGTCGAATAATACAACAAGAAATATGCTTCAAATATCTAGGAATCGACATAACTAGTTATGGCAACATCGAAGATGAAGTAAGAGGGCAGGTGACCAAAGCAAACAAATTGGCGGGTTGCCTCAACGACGTGATCTGGCGAAACAAACACTTACAACAAGAAACAAAGGTTCGGATCTACAAAACCACAATTAGACCGATTATGACATACACCTCAGAAACACGGCCAGAGACGACAAAAACGAAACAACTATTGGAGACTACAGAAATGAGAATACTTCGACGAATAACAGGAAAAACGCTACTAGACAGAGAAAGAAGCGATAACATCAGGCAATCATGCAACACAGACTGCATTAATGAGTGGGTCCTATAACGTAAGACACAATGGAACAAACACATAAGCCGAATGACAGAGGATAGACTGGTAAGGATCGCACGAGATAAATCGCCTAGTGGTACACGCAGTAGAGGTCGACCACGGAAAAGGTGGAGCGATAATTTAAGTCTAGAATAAGGAAAATCGAAGAAGGAACAGGTCAGGGACCTATTATAGAAGGTAGAAGAAAAAGAAGATTAACAAAAATGATCGCACAGAAGCTCAAATTGTAGGTTTTTAAAACCTCCACAACTTTTATTTAAAAACTTTGTTTCCAAAATGTATTCCTTGGCTTGTAGATAAAAAAAACTGTTTTAGCCAACTTTGACCCCTCCCCCTCTTTTGGCCCCAACCTATTTTTTGCTATTACATTTTATGTAGGGTTTTTTCTTACATTGCCCCCAACGCCCATCGATAGGTGTCTTCCATCTCAAAATTTACGTCACTATATTTACCTATGACTTGGATTATTAATAATATTTTCTCATTTGACAGCTTCAGCTGTAAATCAAGACAAATTTTTTTATATGTTTGTATAGATCCTTTAAGTGCGCGTTGTATTATGTATGCAAAACATCGAAACTTTTTACCACGTTCTGTTTTGGCAAAAAAAAACACCATAAAATATGTAAAAAGACAAATGTGATAATTCAAGATTTTAGTGAAAGCTCTAAAATCAAAAACGACATGAAAAATAACGATAAAACGTTTTTCATCTTACTTGTATATAATATTCAGAAATAACGTATTGTATTTCAAAAGAAACGACTTTTTGTTGCAGTTACACGATTTTTATTTTACCGCGAGCTATAATATGTTTACGCATTCCATCAAAAATATCGGTTTTGCGTAACAATAGTAAAATATATAAATATATGAGACCATTTGCTTGATTCAGAAATATTTGAACATATATATTTTCGACGATAGGATTTGCTTTATTTACTATTCCTTAGGCATATCATGTTTATGATGTTTTCCCTGCCTTATTTCATTGTACAGGGTGATTCAACGATTGGATGAAGTAGGTTTGTGCCTTTTCGGTGAAATTTACAAAGAAACTATATTTATTGTTTGATACAGTTTATTTTTACACAGATTTTAAAAATATTTAGGACTCTACAGGGTGAGCCAAAAAACTAGGACAGCATAAAGTTGTATTTTTTTTAATAGAATACCCCATATACGAATCGTATTTTCGATTTAGCTTATAATTCTAAATCTTTTTTATTAAGGGTTTACTATAACAAAACTTTATAGTTTCCGAGATAATTAAGTTTAAAGAAAAAAAGTCACATTTTCAAGCATCAATTCAATCCTAAATAACGTTTTCAATTTTGTGACAAATATATTCAAATTTGGAATTTAGCAAGGCCAAGGACAAGTTAACATAATTTTTACCTAATATTTGCAATAAAAGCTACAGGGTGTTGAACACATCGGCTCAAATTTGAACAAGTTAAAAATTTTTTTTAAATGGTACACTCTGTATATTTTCATGTTATTTAATAGAGTAATAAAAACTCTAAAAGTTTTGTTCAATATATCCTATACCTATTTATAATAGTTTTTGAGATATTTCAGTTTTTCTTATTTTCCATACTTTTTTACAGAAATAGTCTTCATTATCATAGTAGCCATGGCAAAAACAATGTAAAAGAACATTTTTCTGTGTGTCAAATTTATAACCGCAATTGCTTCTTTTGGTTTTTATGTAGTGTAGTTTGGTTTTTTTTGCATTTATCTTATATTGTACAATGAATTTTCCAAAGAATGAGTTAATAGATATGATTTATACAATAGGAGAGGCTCAAAAAAATTGCCTTCTTGCTCAAAGAATTTACAAAATGAAGTATCCTGATCGACGCCAGCCTAATACCCATACTTTTCAAAACTTAATGCAAAGATTTGATTCTTATGGTACTGTTGATTATCCAAAACGTAAAGTGGTCAACAAACCAGTAACTAATGAAGAAAAAGAACTACAAGTATTGTTAAATGTTCAGGAAAATCCTTATATTGGTAGCCGTCAGTTAGCAGCATTATGTGAAACATCACAATCCACCGCTAATCGTACTACCAGGAAATATAGGTATCATCCATATCACATGGAATTACACCAAGAATTGCATGGACAGGATTTTGAAAGTCGTGTAAACTTTTGTCGTACAATAAATGCAGAGATTTAATTAAATCCAAATTTATTATGCAAGGTAATGTTTAGTGATGAAGCTACTTTTAGAAGTAACGGTGCCGTAAATAGACGCAGCATTATTATGCCACAGAAAACCCATTTTGGATTAGAGAGGTGCAACATCAAAACCACTGGTCATTAAATGTTTGGTGTGGTATTCATCATAATCGAATTATTGGACCCTACTTTTTTAATGAACCACTAAATGGCCATAGTTACCTGAACTTTCTACAAGAAGAACTACCCCAACTGCTTCAAGGTCTCGATAGGGATGAGCTCGACAGTATGTGGTTCCAGCACGATGGTGCGCCTCCGCATTACCATCGTGAAGTTCGTGCGTTTTTAGACCAACGATATCCGCAAAAATGGATTGGACGTGGGGGTTTCATTGAGTGGCCACCAAGGTCTTGCGACATCACCCCATTAGATTTCTTCCTATGGGGTTATATTAAAAATAAGATGTATGTTAATCCACCAACAACAGTGGAAGATATGCGAAACAGGATTAGGGATACTTGTAGAACAATAACGCCACTAATTTTGTCCAGGGTCCGAGAAAATCTGCAAAAAAGACTAAATTTGTGCATTGCACAAGAGGGTCGTTCATTCGAACACTTATTAAAAAGAAATAATTAATCTCAGTAATTAATAGGTAATTTTTTTGTTTCAATTTAGTATAAAAGTAAATATGAATTTGCCTTCTCGTTATTGTTGTGTTAATTTTTTCACATTATGTTTAATTAAACTATTGCCGTTGTAATATAACGAATAATGTATTTCATCATATTTAACCACATTCTGTTTGTTTCTGTAGTTTCTTTTTATTATTTTACATGGCTACTATGATAATAAAGACTATTTCTGTAAAAAAGTATGGAAAATAAGAAAAACTGAAATATCTCAAAAACTATTATAAATAGGTATAGGATATATGGAACAAAACTTTTAGGGTTTTTATTACTCTATTAAATAACATGAAAATATACAGGGTGTACCATTTAAAAAAAAAGATATTTATTCATTTAAACTTGTTCAAATTTGAGCCGATGTGTTCAACACCTTGTAGCTTTTATTGCAAATATTAGGTAAAAATTATGTTAACTTATCCTTGGCCTTGCTAAATTCCAAATTTGAATATATTTGTCACAAAATTGAAAACGTTATTTAGGATTGAATTGATGCTTGAAAATGTGACTTTTTTTCTTTAAACTTAATTATCTCAGAAACTATAAAGTTTTGTTATAGTAAACCCTTAATAAAAAGTATTAAAATTATAAGCTAAATCGAAAATACGATTCGTATATAGGGTGTTCTATTTAAAAAAATACAACTTTATGCTGTCCTAGTTTTTTGGCTCACCTTGTAGAGTCCTAAATATTTTTAAAATCTGCGTAAAAATAAACTGTATCAAACAATAAATATAGTTTCTTTGTTAATTTCACCGAAAAGGCACAAACCTACTTCATCCAATCGTTGACTCACCCTGTACAAAAAAAAAAGATTAAGACTAACTTAAAGAACGATTGATGGATAGAATGACATGACAATTATCCGCTAGATTGCAGTTTTAAGTCAAATACTTCGACAGCTTAGAAATATATATGGAAGCATTTAATGAATCAAGTGTTACCTTCCGGATTTTCCTCTTCTTCATGTGTTTTTCGTGATTTGCGAAAAAACTGTGGGTGGACGGACTCCGTATTCGAATTCAGCGAGTCAGAATACATGAAAATACTATGGTGGGGTGCCAAGATCAGACCACTTTTTTTCTGTGCCGGTGTAATAGTCCATCAGAGAAGAGTATTTACAGAATGGTGCAAAAATAGATGTAAAAAATTAATTTCATATTCGTAATACACGACCCTGAAAATATCCTAATACCAAATCCGCAAAAATGCGAAAAAGATAAAATTTTCAACTCACCATATTGGATCCGCCATATTGAATTTCAAAAAAAAAATTAGGCCTTAATCTGATCTAAATCTAAACCCTTCAAAGCCCCTAGTATCAATTTTGGATGAAATCTAGAAATTTAAAATTTCTAGACCAACATATTGCATCTGACATATTAGATTTTCTTAAAAATAACTTTATATTCGCTATTTACATCCTCAAAAACGATCCAGTCCCACATTTGAACAAAATCGGAAAATGTAAAATTTTTAGTCCGCCATATTGAATCCTGAAAAAAATACTATTAAATTCATAATTTACATTCTCAAGAACCCCCTATATCAGTTTTGGAGAAAATCGAAAAATGTAAAATTTTTAGGACGCCATATTGAATTCGCCAGATTTAGTTTTTAATAAAATATTTTAAATTCGTAATTAACACTAAAAAAATTCCTAAAAACAAAATCGAGAGATGTAGAATTATTAATCCACCATCTTGGATCCGTCATTTTTAATTTTTTAAAATAATGTCAGGTTCGTAATGTGCGATCTCAAAAACTTCATCATATCAATTTTGAAAAAAATCGGACAATTTTAATTTTTTTTCCGCCATATTGGACCCACCATATTGAATTTTTTAAAATAATGCTAGATTCGTCATGTGCGACCCGGAAAACTCCTTCTTACCAATTTTGAAGAAAACCGGATAAAATTGATTTTATTGTCCACCATATTGAATTTTTTTAAAATTATTTCAGATTCGTTATGCACGACCCCGAAAATTCCGCCATACTAAGTTTGGAGAAAATCGGAAAAAATAATTTTTTTTGTCCGCCATATTGTCATCGCCATCTTGGATTTTATTGCACCAATTTCGCCCAAAAAAATATGGGAGCACCGCAGCAACTTTCTGAACATAACGTAAGAAATTTCATTCAAATTGGTACAGCCGTTCCGGAGTAATCGGTGTATATACATAAAAAAAATACATAGTCGACGAATTAAGAACCTCCTTCTTTTAGGAATCGGTTAAAAATAGTGAACAGAAAAGGCCCAATTTTAAGGTTATGTTTAGAGAAATTTGACAAGATGATGCTAGGAAAGGAAAGAAACTTTTGACGGTGTCAAGACAAGGATAGATGCCAAAGAGACTCGCCAATTTCTTTCAAAAATTTTTTACTAGCGACCCGCCCCGGCTTCGCACGGGTGCAATGCTGATACTAAATACACTACAGAAAAACTGTGACTATTTATTTTATTTTTACAACAATTATTACATCGGCCTCCGACGCGCTATTTATAGGCACGCTGCCGCCGCCCCGGTCGGCCAGTACCGCCGCAAGCGCTACTTCCCGCAATTTTAAATCTGTAATATCTTCGAAAATATTCATTTAAATCTTGTGCTGTAAAGGACCATATAGATCTATATTAAATCAACAATGTATTTAAGCTATTTAATTGGATAAGGATTAATGCTGTATTGGTTAAAATCGCTTCAAAATTTGCCATTATTTGTCGTGAAAAGTAATGACAAAAAAATGTTATTGTGGGATATCCATGAGAGATAGACATATACCATCGCGGAGTTTTCTGTAGACCTTTTCAATGTGTACAAATAATTAGTACATTATTTTGATAAATCTCGTAGGGTTCAGCCTGCGTTTGCAATGTAAGCGGAAAAAAATATGATAATTAACGACATCACATTAGAAACCTCAAAAATAACAGTATTTCTCCACTATTTAATGGATGTTATTATACATATAAACCTTCCTCTTGAATCACTCTATCTATTGAAAAAATCCGGTGCGTAGTTTTAAAGATTTAAGCATACAAAGGGACATAGGGACAGAGAAAGCGACTTTGTTTTATACTATGTAGTGAAGTTCGGGAGTTATTCGGTTGCACCGATGACAACCGATCTCGCTTATAAAATAGGAAAGTCGATAGTTATAAGGAATTAAAAAGATCCTTTTCCTTATTTTTGTTATAGAACAGCAACTTCCTGAATGGAACGTAAAAAAATTCATTGAAATCGGTGCTGCCGTTCAGGAGTAATCGGTGTTCATACATAAAAAAAATATACATCCTCGACGAATTGAGAACCGTCGCTTAAAAAAAACAGCGTCAACAACTGTTATATGACCCTAACGTAACGACGGTTTTATTTATTCATTTATTTTATCATTTTGTCCTTGCTTAATAAATATTTGTAGACCTATAATATTTATGGTTATACGTATACAATAAAATTAAAAAGAGAATTATAAGTTAAGTTAAAATATGTCTAAATATTTATTATATTTCTCCAAAAGTTCCATATTTAGAGTTGTTAACCCAATACGTCTAGACGCCAAAAAAACCGTACATGCTTTAAAATGGTTTTACTTTTAAAATATTTTAAAGCTTGTTTATTTTAGAGGTAAATAGTAGTAAATTCCATTTATAGAATCCATTTTTACTAAAAATACTATTTTGTTTTTACCTCGCAATACTTATGGCTCAATCAAAATAGTTTTTGTCATGTAAAAAAATTTAACAGTAAACTGACTACATGGATGACTAAAACACAAAATTCAACTCCAGCTGACCATCGGATTTTTTTTTAACAATTTAAATGGTGAAAAAGATGACTATTTTGTTTTTTACTTATATATGAATCACATTACTTTCAATGAACCATTTAAAGATAGTAAAAAAATCTACAAAAAGTTTTTATAGATGATCTTTTTACCGAGAAAAGATATATTAGCTTTGTTCGCGGTAAGGATTTAGAACCGATTCTGAACTAATACGCATGCGCAGTTGAAATAGCAGCGTTCGCGGATAACAAAGTTCAGAATTTTTAGTTACAGTCCCATGTTCGCGGAGAAAATAATTCGGTTCGAAATCGATTCAGAACCAGTCCTACCGGTTCTAAGGATTGAAGAAGAACTGTAAGTTCGGAATTTTATGCAGCGCCAGCGTTCATGCTGCGGCCGCAATGTGCAACTATTTGGCAATTGTTTTTATTTTATTTTAGGTTTTTCTCTTGTTTATGTCATTCGTTGCATTTGATGTTCCAGTATATATTTTATTATATTATATTGGTTTTACTCTAATTAGTGTTAATCGACCAAGAATCTTAAATAATAAGTTAAAAAAGTGTTAGTTTGAACCTAAAAAAAACATATTTTTTGTGAATACTTCCATTATGTCAAATCATTTATCATCCAGCGATGAGGACTTAAAAGAAATTTTAGAGTTACTCACAATTCCCAAAAGTGCTAATTATTTTGAGGAAATTTTGCCCCCCATTTTCAGTCAAGCTGAGAAATGGACAAGAACTGGCGTGTATTATGGTTTGCGATAAATGAAGTTGCATCGTATTGGGACGTATCAGACCGGTTTTTAGTTTTATTAAAAATGTTTTTTGAATCAAAAAGAAATGGACCTAAAACTATTGCGTTTTATTTTTTGTTTAGAAAAACCCCCATCTTTTTACTAGGCGTATGTTTAGAATTAGATTTACTTTGAGGCTCCCGAAATATGAACTTAACACAAAATAAAGAGTAAATAATAGATATCTGTTAAAATATATATTTGTTTATCAAAAATTCTATTCAGCAAAAAACAAGACGTTTTATTCCAAAAGAAACTGACAGTTAGACTTTATATTATATAAGAATAACAATTATAATTCAATATTTCTTTAAAATAATACAAATAATAAAACCTAATAAAAGACAGTTTTAAGTTATTTAAAACAAAAAAAGAACAACTAGTTTAATCAGCATTTAACACCGTATGCATACCAGAGTGGACGATTCAAAGTTCCAAAATCGTTCGCGGTAAAAACAAATCCTGAACCGGTTAATAACTAAGCATGCGCTGTACGGAAATCCTGAACTAATTCCGTACTAATTCTGAATCGGTTCGAAAGTGACCCGCGAACAAAGCTATTGAGTGAATCTTATCAAATACACAATTTTTTATACCCACGAAGTCATAAACAAGAACGGAGCTTTATTATTTTATTAAGGTATATGTTTTATGCAGATGTTATGTTTCACAGGCTTAATTCTAGTAATATAATAATAAGCAAAATCACTTTAAAATGTAACAGCAGCTGCTATTCTATAACAAAAATAAGGAAAACGATCTCTTTAATTCCTTATAACTACCGACTTTCCTATTTAATAAGCGAGATCGGTTGTCATCGGTGCAACCGAATAACGCCTGAACTTAAAAAATATATTGAAAGAAATTGGCGAGTCTCTTTGGCATCTATCCTTGTCTTGACACCGTCAAAAGTTTCTTTCCTTTCCTAGCATCGTCGTGTCAAATTTCTCTCAACATAACCTTAAAATTGGGCCTTTTCTGTTCACTATTTTTAACCGACTCCTAAAAGAAGGATGTTCTCAATTCGTCGAGTATGTATGTTTTTTTTTTATGTATGTACACCGATTACTCCGGAACGACGGCACCGATTTGAATGAAATTTTTACGTTATGTTTAGGAAGTTGCTGCGATGGTCCCATATTTTTTTGGGTGAAATTGGTGTAGTAAAATCCAAGATGGTGCTGACAATATGGAGGTCAAAAAAATTAATTTTGTCCGATTTTCTCCAAAATTGGTATGGGTTAGTTTTCTGGGTGCCATATAACGAATCTGAAATTATTTTTAAAAAATTCAATATGGAGAATCCAAAACTTTTTTCAAAATTAATATGGAGGAGTTTTTGGGATCACACATTACGAATCTGAAATTATTTAAAAAATATTTTAAATAATGCGGATTTAAGATGGTGGATTAAAAATTCTACATCTCTCGATTTTGTTTAAAATCAGTAGGAAGAATTTTATTAGTGTTAATTACGAATTTAAAATATTTCTTAAAATTTGGCGGATTCAATATGGCGTCCTGAAAATTTTACATTTTTCGATTTTCTCCAAAACTGATATAGAGGGTTCTTCAGGGTGTAAATTATGAATTTGAAAGTATTTTTTCAGGATTCAATATGGCGAATCTAATACAGCGGATTAAAAATTTTACATTTTTCGATTTTGTTCAAAGGTGGGACTGAATCGTTTTTGAGGATGTAAATAGCGAATATAAAATTATTTTAAGAAAATTTGATATGTCAGATATAATATGACGGTCTAAAAATTTTAAATTTCTAGATTTCATTCAAAATTGGTGCTAGGGGGCTTTGAAGGGTTTTGATTTAGACTAGATTAAGACGTTAAAATTATTTTTTGAAATTCAGTACGGCAACTGCCAATATGATCGGTTAAAAATTTTACTTTTAAATCTATTAGATTGATAAGATACAATATGAGGGACTGAAAATTTTACATTTTCCGATTTTTTCTAAAAGTACGGGATTCTGGGGGCGTATACAAATTCAATATGCAGTATAAAATATATCGGTCTAAGAAATTTACGTTTCAGGTTCTTTAAATATCGACATTGGAAGGTTTTGGGGTCTATATTACCAATCTAAAATTAATTTGAAATTTAAGATAATGGATTTACTATGACAGACTAAACATATAACGTTAACTGGTATCTGGAAAACTCTAAGAATCAAAGAATTTTTAGTGGTTCATTTTATGGTGATTTTTAACTTTGAACAAAATAGGTACTTTTTTGCGACCTTGGAGTCATTGAGAGGTACACTAATCTCACTTAGTACTTAGTTCAAATAATTTATGGATATCGTAATGAATTCAAAACTAAAAATTGAAAAATAAAATTTTTATTAAAAAAATTGAATCGACTTCTAAAAGTGCGTTAAAAAGTGAAAAATAGCTAGAAATTTTTAAATGAAATTGATTCACTCTTTAGCCCACTTTTAAAGGCCGGTTCAATTTTTTTTATAAAAATTTCATTATTATTAATTATATCAACAATGAATGAATTCATTTTTAAAATATACCTGTTTATTTTTTAGGCGTTGGGAAAATGGAAAAATAGAATAAAAGGAAAAGACCTTAGAATTAGAATAGAAATAAAAAACTGGTGGTGGCAAACTACATGTACCACTCTCAGAAATTGAAGAAAGGTAATTGTTGGTTGGATTACTGTTATAAGAGATACCACTCCCGTCTTATATCTCAACATGGCAAAACCATGAGATAAGTACGTAAATATTAGATTTTTAATGACCAAATTTTATAAACTACATATTTAGCTTTCTCATTTTTATCTATCTCAACTATTTGTAAATATTAAGTCTGTAACTCTTATATATAAATAAATAAGTTATTAACAAGTTGTACACCGAAGAAATCAAAAAATAGACGGGTTTTGTATTTCAGTGTCGGTTTTATTAATATCGGCCAAGCGCTTTCGGTCTAACTTAGAACATCTTCAGGGCTCAGACCTCGTCAAAGGGCACACCTTAACCCTGCCAGTTTGAGAGCAGTCGCCAGCCGTAGCCTCCACACAGAACAAATCGTATACAATTAAAAAACTTTCAAAAAACTTTGTCATAAATTAAAATTAAAACCAAAACATTCAACACACTAGTACATTGACATTATTATTTTTAACTCTTATAAGCATTATATACAAAATATTTAGATAACAAACATTTTAGAAACTCAATGTGGCCAATAACTATATTCCTCCGAAATATAAACCAAATTTATTCATTTTGTTTTGTTTCTTTCAACTTGGGTGTAGTTATAATAAGTATGACATATTGTATATTTTTGTTGACAAAATAAAACATAAATATAATTTTTATTTATTTAGGATATATTAATTTTTTTTTCAAAGGAAACATTCGTAAGCATAAAAATTGTGTATCCAGACTTCGCTAAATATTTTTTTATTGTAAAAAAATTTTTCGGATTAGAGATTTTTGTACTTTTAAAACAAAATTCTGACTATAAATTTTGTATCAATTTTTACATTTGTTGAAAGCATAAAAATACAAATTAAATAGAATAAAAACATTTCTTAAGCCAGTATTATTATTGATATACTATGTTTCAGGGTTCCTAGGCAACTGGAAAAGTCAGGGAATTTTGTGTAGACTGGAAAAATCAGATAATTTTACATAAATTTCTGGAAATTTACATGTGCGCCAGAGTCTTAACTAGAAAATTTCCAAATATGTGTATATAAGAGTCATGTTTCATAGCGGAAAAACTGTTAAAAATTAAAACTTTATAAAAGAAAATAATTTGTGAAAAGGACAGTTGTCGGAGAAAAATAATACGATGATTTCTAGGTTTATTATATGAATAAATATTGATGTCATTATTTTGAAACATGTCTGTAGAAGTCAGATAATTTAATATTTACAAATGCGTAGGACAAATATCAATAAATACCGGGCTGTTATGAAAGCGACGAATTCAATGCGTCGGACTGGAAAATCGGAAAATGTATTTTGTCGGGCAATATCATTGGTTACTTTTATATATTTTCATCAAACAATTTTGAAAAAAATTAGCTCCTTATCAGTATATCTCCATAATTTATCATATCGTCATATTGAGAGTGATGGACACCTTCTATAAACCACAATTTTTGTCGGACAATTTTTTTTCGCGCTTTTTGTTCAATAATCTAACTCCTATGATTGAAAAAAATATATTAATAAATTTTCATATGACGGGAAACCGACGTATTACGGAAAAAATTGAAAAGCGAATAAATCGATTACGAGAATTTTCTTAGAGGAAAAAGTTGTCGGTTTACTCATAATTAAGCCACACAAGCAGTTATAAGAGTATAATAACGATTCTTCTTATATATGGGCGGGCGGGCAAAACTACAATACATTATATAAAAAGGAAATTCAACTTTTTAAAGATAATGTCAACTAAGAAGTTATTTTTTTTATAAATCAATTTTAAAATATTTCTGCGAAATTGAAAAAGTACGAGCATTAACAGAGCACACAAAAAGCACACATAAATTATCCGTGATAGAAATAAATGCCTAGATATATCATCAAAATAAAAACGAGAAGAAAAATGGGATATAAATTTGCAAAATATATATTTCAGAATGAAGAGTTTCCTGTCGCAATTTTTCCAATGCGATTTTTAGTAAAATATTTGCTGAGTTGAATACTTTATTAAATAAAAGATTTAGTATTAATACGGATTGATTATTTTCATTCCTCTTTTATTGTAAAAACCTGCAGATATCATATATTATATGTGTATTTGTACATATTGGCTATCTAGACAATAAATATAGAACGTTGACAGATGGTATTGCCTCGCAAATTTGTTGTTTATTTAATCTATGTGTACACAAGAATTCATAGTTTTATCCTATTTTTCTACATACAACATTATATCAATAATTATTATAAATAAAAGCAGTTAGCTTATTTCAAGTTAGAAGTTATTTTTAAGAGCTGCAATATCTATATACTGTATTTTAAACTCATTTTGCTGTCAGATTTTTCACAGACACTCACAAGTAAACCTACCCAAGTGTGGCATTGGAGTCGAACATTGAAAAATATTAGACATGTATGTTTTGTAGCGGCCATAGGTCACTTTTAAGGGTAAAAAGTACCCCTTGACGGTGTAATGAAGGGTGGTAAGCAAGTGAGGGTATAGCTAAAGATCTTCCCAGGAATGATTTGTTTGGTAAACGCTAGGGTCACACCTGAATTAATTTTTAACGAGAAGGAAAATGGTCACTTTGAATTTAACCTTGACAGTGGCATTCATGGTTGTTTGAAGGTTAATTTTTTCAAATGGGAACCCTTTTTTTAATATGTGCAATTGAAGGAGCGGTAAAGTTTACGTTCAAAAACTGCGACTTTCACAAAGACGTTCATGATTATTGAAAGGTCAATTTTTTTCTCTTTCTTGACTTTGAACCATAACCCAGAGAAACCATATATGATATAAAGTTTCCAAAATATTGGCAAACAGACATCGTACAGTGATCTTGAAAATGATGAATGACATTTCAGCAAAACGTCAACTGCCCTACAGTCCTGATAAACACATACACGGGATACCCGACTACCCACGCGTAAGAACATCCGTATATATATAAATATATATATATATATATATATATATATATATATATATATATATATATATATATATATTATAAGTTGATCTACAACCATAAATCGAAAGAATTTTTTTAAGATAACATGAAAAAGGAAATATTGATTAAGAATTAATTAGAGATAGTTAATAAAAAAAATAATTTAAAGTAATTATCTGTAATGACTGATCACTCAAGACAGATAATAATTATGACACATCTATAAACATACAATAAAGGACCAGTTCGACTAAAGGTGAACACCGATAATCACTTTAATATAAGATAAGACACAAGATTTATTATAGAATATAGTTCGTTACTCAAATCATTCACTACTCTTGTAGAAACGATCGCGATCGCTACATCTGACCGACGTGTTCCGACGAGAAATGAGAATAAATATTGGTTCCGAAAGATGTTAGGTACGGACGACGGGGTCTGCGACTGTATGAAGTGCTGTTATAGCACTGGATCCGGGAAAAGCCACTAGAGGGCGTACGTTCGTTCCACAAGATTTTCAGGCTTCCAAATTTTGATGTATTCTAGGTTACAGGTAGGCTGAAACCTCAAATGAATACAAATTTGACGCCTTTGAGGGACATGTTGTAGAAACGAACGCGATCGGGAACATCTGACCGACGTGTTCCGACGAGAAATGAGAATAAATATTAGTTCCGAAATATAGTAGAAATGGGCTACAGGCGTTTGGGAAAGATGTTAGCAGACCCAGTGATGAGTCCACCGCTAGCACCAAGGACGGAACGCTCAAATTTTTAGTGGATTATTTGTTTTGTAATTCGTAGTAGAGATCTGCAATTACAACAATATCAAACTGGAAATAATATTCAGTACTCGAGACTACTGTCTAACGACCTTACAACGTTTGGTTTATTAACATTAATTACACAGCCCTACAAAAAATAAAAAGTTGGGGTTGCTGAATCCCAATACAGGGTCCGTTTGACTCCATCAGGTCTAAGTTGAGGTCATTTCAAGGTCAAATATAAAGAATCCGTTACCACCATAGTAAACCAACATACCTGTATGTTTTTGTGGTCACTAAGTACGATTCCGGAGTTTGTTTGACCCTATCAGGTCGGAGTTGAGGGCATTTCAAAATCTAATCTAATAAATCCGTTGCCACCAGGGTCAACGAACATATCTGAATATTTTTGGGGTCGCTGAGTACGAAGGGCAAAACTATCTTCAGCATAGACGGGCATTATTTAGAACAGAGAGAGGTTAGGGTAATAACAGGCTTATCAGGTCCTCCTTTGATGATTCAACCCGCGATGATACTCATATGAACTGTCAAGCACAACAGAAACTTCACACGTTGCTTTTGGCCACACGTGGCTGGGCGGACCACGCTGCACAGTGAAAAAAAGTCGGCAACACTTTCTCAAGAATCAGTTAGTAGCAGTGGCAACAGTGTTGTTGACGAGCATGTTATGCTTCTCTTTGGAGTACGTTGTCTCCTTGGGCTTGCCCTTAGCATGCTAAGTTAGCAAACGAAGCAGTATAGAAAGAGTCTTCTAATGGTTGGAAAGAGCGAACTCTTTTATCTAAAGACCGTTAAGCTTAACGTATAAGATAAGACTTTCCCACAATCAAGTTTTGATATTAGATTCGTTTACTAGACAACCGTCTCATTTGTCAACGGGTCGACAGCGTGGTTTTACTGAGGGCGTTCAGTCGAAATCTCGGACCATACTGGTTAAAGATTGGGTCTTGCTGTACCCAGACAATGTGAATTTGGGAGCTTGGGGTTTACGCCTATTAAATATACTCGCTTTGCTTGCCTGACTGCTTTATTGCGAACGTGGATCTCATTGCGTGTAGGGTATGTGGGTTTTGGAGCTTGGATTTGCAATCTATTGAACAAACTCAGTCCACCCGCCTGTTTACAATAAGGAAAAATACAATAAGAAAATATACTCCGCTGATGCAAGAACAGAAAAAACAACACCGAAAATACGAGAGATGTCTATAAAGTTATGACATGTTTGGTTTACACCTCAAAATAATCTTAACTCGGACCTGCTGAAGTCAAAAAGAAGCCGGATTCGGATTTGGCATGCTAAAAAACCTACAGGTATGTTGGTATACTCTGGTGGCAACAGATTCTCTAGATTTGACCTTGAAATGCCCTCAGCTCAGACCTGAAGCGATCAAACGGACTCCGAACTCATATATAGCGACCCCAAAAATATACAGATATGTTGGTTTAACCTGGTGGCAACGGATTCTTTAGACTTGATCTTGAAATATCCTCAACTCAGACCTCATAGGATCAAACAGACTCCGGATGCATACTCAGCGATCCCCAAAACATACAGATATGTAGGTTTACCCTGGTGACAACGGATTTTCTAGATTTAACCTTAAAATGAAGTCAGTTCAGACTTGATGAGGTCAAGCGGACCGTGTGTTTGGATTCAGCGACCCCAAAAACGTATAAATACTATGTATGTCTGGTCTTTCGGATATTCTACTATTTATTTTTTGTGGGGCTGTGTTATTATCAAATAAATTAACTTAAATCTAGTTAAAATAAAACATTAATTAACTTTAAACTAAGAACAAAGAATAAATATATGCAAAATATGATCATAATAATAATTACTACAGTACAACCAGGGGCTTTTGAAATGCAGAATGGTGAAACTATAGCCGCAATGGAAGCAGACCAAACATACAAATATCTAGGTATGAAACAGGCTAAAAGAATTGACCATCGCACTATGAAGGCCGAATTGACAGCTAAATTTCTCAGGAGGGTAAGGTGGGTATTACGAACTAATTTAAATAGTAGAAATTTGTTTGAGGCGCTCAACACGTATGCTTGCTCTGCGCTGAGTTATTCTTTTGGAATTGTAAAATGGAGCAGGACGGACATCCGAAACCTGCAAAGAAAAATAAGGACACTCCTAACAAAAGCACAAAAAGATCACCCTTGGAGTGCTATTGAACATACAATGCTTCCAAGACACCAAGGAGGAAAAGGATTGGTGGATATTGGTAAGCAGCTCGACCAACAAATAATAAACTTACGTTCATATTTCCACAGGTTAGCGGACTCTTTCACACTACATCGAGCAATATGCGAGGCAGACGATTCAACGCCGCTACAGTTGAGGGAACAAGATATTAGTTCTCACCACCAAACAGACCAAGAGAAGTTACAAACCTGGCTACAGAAGCCACTTCATGGATGACATCCAAATGAGGTCAATCAAGACAATGTTGACAAGTCAGCGTCGAACTACTAGTTGATTTCAGGACAGATGTTTCCGGAAACGGAGGGCTTCTTGTTAGCTATCCAAGACCAGGTTATTCCGACGAAGAACTATTGGAAATTCATCATTAGAGATCCCTCAATAGAAAGTGACCAATGCAGAGATGGCTGTCGAACATCGGAGATAGTTTAGCACATGACTGGAGGATGCCAAGCGTTTGCCGCAACCGAGTATAAGGAAAGACACGACTCAGCCGCTAAGATACTCCACCAAGAGTTAGCAGAAAAGTTAAACCTATTACAGGTAGAAAAAGTACCTTATTACAAGTACAATTCGGAGCCTATTCTTGAGAACAACCAGTTATATTGGAACCGAACGGTTCTGACGGATCAGACAGTAGCTCATAATAGAGCAGACATTATACTAATAGATAAAATTTCTAAGCGAACTACATTGATCGACATTGCTGTACCTAACAACAACAACCTAAGGCCAAAATACAACGAGAAGATCGCCAAGTACAAAGATCTGGAGGTCTAAATCCGGAGACAATGGGCAATGAACAGCGTCCAAACGATTCCCATAATACTGTCAACAACTGAGATGATACCAAAGAACCTCCTGCAGAACATCAAGGGACTGGGCCTTAGTGAGCATCTGCATAAACCTATGCAGAAAGCAGTTCTCCTTGCAACCGCGAGAACCGTCCGAAAGTTCGTAGGAAATACAGCAGACA
Source organism: Diaprepes abbreviatus (assembly GCA_034092305.1). Classification (NCBI taxonomy): domain Eukaryota; kingdom Metazoa; phylum Arthropoda; class Insecta; order Coleoptera; family Curculionidae; genus Diaprepes; species Diaprepes abbreviatus. The sequence goes on along the minus strand of JASJET010000029.1, from coordinate 4,212,076 downwards.
ACGTCACCTAGGACCCGATAACATGGAAAGGATTCCCACAGTGTCTTTGTATGCCTGGTAAGAGTGAATAAATCCTGGAGGGAGTGCGAAGCCGTTTGGCTTGTAAATTAATACAGGGGGTTCCAGTTTATTACTACGGTACTATGTGAAAGGCCAGGACACGCATTTAGATATAAATAAAAATGTATTTCTGTTAATTTGGCTGTTTTAAACACCCAAATATTTTGGGATGCACATAGTATAATATTCATCGATCATCTTGAAAAGGGGAAACCACATAACGAATATCAAATGGCATTATTCGTGCATTTGAGGGAATAAATCGCGGAAAAATGGCCCCAAATGAAAAAAAAAAGTGCTCTTCCATCACGTCACAAGTCTATCGCAACGATGCAAAAACTGCCTTAATTGCACTTTGAATTGTTTACCCATCCACCCTATTCTCTAGATTTGGCTTCCTGTCCACAAACTTAAAAAAAAATGCTCACTGGAAAGAGATGAAGCCGAAACTGAAGCGTATTTTGAAGGATTGAACAAGAGATTCTATGAGAAGTTCATGGAAATGTTAAAGTTCCACCGGAATGATTGTATTATTCTAGAAGGATACTATGTTGATTAATAAAGTCGAATTTTGCCAAAAAATTTTGTTTTCATATGATATTCTCGGGACTTTTCGAACCAACTAGCTTTAGTCGCGAGCATTGGATTAAATTTCTGATTTCGCTAGATTTATATTGCTTTAAAATAAGTTATTTGGCAACAACCCACTGTACTAAATCAATGCTAGGAAATCATTAATCAAAGTGCTAAAAAGGCACAATGTCTTAATAAAACGCCCATCACAAATCGCAATAGAAAAATTACTTTCCCATAAATCCGGAAGTTCCGGCTTAATAGCTGCAGTTTTGCGAATTTAAGTCCATTCATCTTATCATCAGTTTTATTTTCACGATAAAACTGGATATTTATTTTCGTTTTTATACGTTATTTGTTGTCGTAAATGGCCGTTTATTATCTGTTGTTTTGCGAACTCTTTTAAAGCTAATTTTAGTTTGACTTGTTTTTTGATACAGAGTGTATCTAAAAAGTATTTAAAGACCTTCAAAATGGAATATTTTTAACCGACTTCTAAAAGGAGTTTCTCAATTCGTCGACTATGTAATTTTTTATGTATGTACAGGGTGAGTCAACGATTGGATGAAATAGGTTTGTGCCTTTTCGGTGAAATTAAGAAAGAAACTATCTTTATTGTTTGATACAGTTTATTTTTACGCAGATTTCAAAAATATTTAGGACTCTACAGGGTGAGCCAAAAAACTAGGACAGCATAAAGTTGTATTTTTTTAAATAGAACACCCTATATATGAATCGTATTTTCGATTTAGCTTATAATTTTAAATCTTTTTTATTAAGAGTTTACTATAACAAAACTTTATAGTTTCTGAGATAATTAAGTTTAAAGAAAAAAAGTCACATTTTCAAGCATAATTCAATCCTAAATAACGTTTTCAATTTTGTGACAAATATATTCAAATTTGGAATTTAGCAAGGCCAAGGACAAGCTAAGATAATTTTTACCTAATATTTGCAATAAAAGCTACAGGGTGTTGAACACATCGCCTCAAATTTGAACAAGCTTAAATGAATAAATATCTTTTTTTTTAAATGGTACATCCTGTATATTTTCATGTTATTTAATAGAGTAATAAAAACCCTAAAAGTTTTGTTCAACATATCCTATACCTATTTATAATAGTTTTTGAGATATTTCAGTTTTTCTTATTTTCCATACTTTTTTACAGAACTAGTCTTCATTATCATAGTAGCCATGTAAAATAATAAAAAGAAACTACAGAAACAAACAGAATGTGGTTAAATATGATGAAATACATTATTCGTTATATTACAACGGCAAGAGTTTAATTAAACATAATGTGAAAAAATTAACACAACAATAACGACAAGGCAAATACATATTTACTTTTATACTAAATTGAAACAAAAAAATTACCTATTAAATACTGAGATTAATTATTTCTTTTTAATAAGTGTTCGAATAAACGACCCTCTTATGCAATGCACAAATTCAGTCTTTTTTGCAGATTTTCTCGGACCCTGGGTAAAATTAGTGGCGTTATTGTTCTACAAGTATCCCTAATCCTGTTTCGGATATCTTCCACTGTTGTTGGTGGATTAACATACACCTTATTTTTAATATAACCCCATAGGAAGAAATCTAATGGGGTGATGTCGCAAGACCTTGGTGACCACTCAATGAAACCCCCACGTCCAATCTATTTTTGCGGATATCGTTGGTCCAAAAACGCACGAACTTCACGATGGTAATGCGGAGGCGCACCATCGTGCTGGAACCACATACTGTCGAGATCATCCCTATCGAGACCTTGAAGCAGTTGGGGTAGTTCTTCTTGTAGAAAGTTCAGGTAACTATGGCCTTTTAGTGGTTCATTAAAAAAGTGGGGTCCAATAATTCGATTATGATGAATACTACACCAAACATTTAATGACCAGTAGTTTTGATGTTGCACCTCTCTAATCCAAAATGGGTTTTCTGTGGCATAATAATGCATGTTGCGTCTATTTACGGCACCGTTACTTCTAAAAGTAGCTTCATCACTAAATATTACCTTGCATAATAAATTTATTGTACGACAAAAGTTTACACGACTTTCAAAATCCTGTCCATGCAATTCTTGGTGTAATTCCATGTGATATGGATGATACCTATATTTCTTGGTAGTACGATTAGCGGTGGATTGTGATGTTTCACATAATGCTGCTAACTGACGGCTACCAATATAAGGATTTTCCTGAACATTTAACAATACTTGTAGTTCTTTTTCTTCATTAGTTACTGCTTTGTTGACCACTTTACGTTTTGGATAATCAACAGTACCAGAAGAATCAAATCTTTGCATTAAGTTTTGAAAAGTATGGGTATTAGGCTGGCGTCGAACAAGATACTTCATTTTGTAAATTCTTTGAGCAAGAAGGCAATTTTTTTGAGCCTCTCCTATTGTATAAATCATATCTATTAACTCATTCTTTGGAAAATTCATTTTACAATATAAGATGAATGCAAAAGAAAACAAACTACACTACATAAAAACCAAAAGAAGCGATTGCGATTATAAATTTGACACACAGAAAAATGTTCTTTTACATTGTTTTTGCCATGGCTACTATGATAATGAAGACTATTTCTGTAAAAAAGTATGGAAAATAAGAAGAACTGAAATATCTCAAAAACTATTATAAATAGGTATAGGATATATTGAACAAAACTTTTAGGGTTTTTATTACAAACTTTTAGGGTTTTTATTACTCTATTAAATAACATGAAAATATACAGGGTGTACCATTTAAAAAAAAAGATATTTATTCATTTAAACTTGTTCAAATTTGAGCCGATGTGTTCAACACCCTGTAGCTTTTATTGCAAATATTAGGTAAAAATTATGTTAACTTGTCCTTGGCCTTGCTAAATTCCAAATTTGAATATATTTGTCACAAAATTGAAAACGTTATTTAGGATTGAATTGATGCTTGAAAATGTGACTTTTTTTCTTTAAACTTAATTACCTCAGAAACTATAAAGTTTTGTTATAGTAAACCCTTAATAAAAAAGATTTAAAATTATAAGCTAAATCGAAAATATGATTCGTATATAGGGTGTTCTATTTAAAAAAATACAACTTTATGCTGTCCTAGTTTTTTGGCTCACCCTGTAGAGTCCTAAATATTTTTAAAATCTGCATAAAAATAAACTGTATCAAACAATAAATATAGTTTTTTTTGTAAATTTCACCGAAAAGGCACAAACCTACTTCATCCAATCGTTGACTCACCCTGTACACCGATTACTCCGGAACGGCGGCTCCGATTTGAACGAAATTCTTTACATTATGTTAAGGAAGTTGCTGCGGTGGTCCAATATTTTTATGGGCGAAATTGGTGCAGTAAAGTCCAAGATAGCGCTGACAATATGGTGGCCAGAAAAAATAATTTTGTCCGATTTTCTCTAAAATTGGTACGGGGGAATTTTCGGGGTCGCACATGACGAATCAAAAATTATTTAAAAAAAATTCAATATGGCGGATCAAATATGGCGGACGAAAAAATCAATTTTGTTCGATTTTCTCCGAAATTGGTATGGGGGAGATTTCGGGGTCGCACATAACGAATCTGAAATTATTTTCCAAAAAATCAATATGGCGTATCCAATATGACGGATAAAAAATTAATTTTGTCCAATTTTTTTCAAAATTGATATTGGGAGTCTTTGGGTTCGCAAATTACGAATCTGACTTTATTTAAAAAATTAAATATGGTGGAGCCAAGATGGCGGATAAAAGATTCTACATCTCTTGATTTTATCTAAACTCAGTATAGGGAGATTTTTGTTAGTGTTAATTAAGAATTTAAAATATTTTTTGGAAAGGTCAATTTGGCGGAGTCAATATGGCGTCCTAAAAATTTGATATGTTTCGATTTTCTGCAAAACTGACATAGGCGGTTCTCGATGGTGTAAATTATGAATTTAATAGTATTTTTTCTGGATTCAGTATGACGGATTAAAAATTTTATAAATTTCGATTTTGTTTAAATGTGGGACTGAATCGTTTTTGAGGATTTATATCCGAATATAAAATTATTTTTAAAAAACCCAATATGTCAAATGCAGTATGATTGTATCCAAAATTGGTACTAGGGTGCTTTGGATGGTTAAGATTTAGATTAAATTAAGACATTAAAATTATTTTTTTGAAATTCAGTATGGCGGATCCATTATGGTGAGTTGAAAATTTACTATGACAGACTAAATATTTGTTTGACACAATTTCACTAGTATTTGGATAATTCTAAAAATCAAAGAATGTTTAGTGGTTTATTTTAAGGTTATTTACAACTTTGGATACAATGGGCAGCGTTAGTTCCTTTCTTTCCTTCCTACCGTCACCTATACAGACACGCACTGATGCCGTAAGTTTAGTTCTGTTTCCATATTGACCAGGAATGTGCTGTACCGCCAGGTGCCCTCCGATGTCCGTTGATAAGGGCGCTTAACAACTGTCGCCCCGACGCCTATCGCCGCCGTCGCGTGTAGAGATCACCGTCGCCGTGTAGAGACGCCGCCTATCGGCGATCGATGCCGGATTATTATTACATACCGCGTATACCGCCGTCGGTCGAATTTTAATACGAAGCGTCGTGAACCGTGAACGCGGATTTTAGATACAAAATGCGATAATTTGCGTACGAGCCGTCGTGAATAGAGTCGCAACCGTGTAGTACGAGGTACGTGAATAGCGTCGTGAATGATACCGCCGGGTTACCGTCTTTAGCGCAACCGACCAGTATGAGCTACCGTAAACAGCTCTCAAAACATACTCTTGCCCTCCAGACCGTTTATTTGTTTATATTATTGTCCATCTTAGATTGTCAGTTAGTAAGTTTTAGGCCATGTCTTTGAATAAAAGAATGGAATACAGGATACAGGAAGTTTTATAATCGTTTGTTTCATTACTTAGTCCCATTTTTAACATCACCTATAATAATTGGCAGCCGGCAGCCAGCACTAATACGCACAATTGACCCCTGGCTTGCCGTTTCTCCACTGTAACAAGCTGCCCGGTGCATAAGTGGGCCCTCGACCACATGAATCCCGAGGGTGGCGTCCGAGAACCGACCACCGAGTGGATGTTTTGACCTTAAGGCAGTCAAACCGTTGATCAGTTGAGAGAGCAGGGATATCCCGAATATACGTAGATACCGCCGACCCAATACCCCTGCGCTGAGCATTTGACCGATGACTGTCTGCACGAGAAATATCCACTGACCGATGTTCCGATGCCGTAATGAAAGTAGCTCCGAAGAGCACGACCTGCTCCCCGCCTATGTAAAAAAAGCGCGTCACAATATATAAATACATATATATATATATATATATATATATATATATATATATATATATATATATATATATATATATATATATATATAATAAAATAGAATAAAATATTGGCGAAGCGGAAGTGAAAATTTGTCAATCTACATGATTCTCGTATTAAAAAGTGCGGAGTACTCCAAAATATGGAAAAACTCCGGGTCCGACAGATGGCGACAGCGCTGTTTCGTCCTAATATGGGACTCGTCAGGCCACCGCAGTCGGTACAAACCATCATCTCGCCTTTGCATCGTATAAGCCACATTTATAATCAAAATACGGCAAATAAGACGACAAAGGCGACATCTCGATGGTCCACTTGATAATACCAGAACCATACAGATTAACAAAGTTTGTAAGAGAACCGTCATATGGTGGCGCGACGGTGAATTAAAACAGAAATATGTAAAATCGAGTAGGGCAGCGCGTTTCGTAAAATTATAGACATATTTCATGTATAACATCCTATACCTAAATCGAACTGTTTTGGACATATGCATATTTTAAATTCAATTATTTAATTAACTAAAGCTGGTATTAAATATAGCCAGATACTATCAGACAATAAGGAAGCATTAACATGCCACGAAGAAAAATCTGTAAATCACCCAAATGGAAATAAATACCTCGCTTTATCAGCCAATAAAAGCGATAAGGCAAATGGAGCTTAATTTAGCAAAAATGCAGATTTTAAAGCTTTCGGATTTATGTTGGTGTAATATTTTCCATTTTCGTCCGCAATAAAAGGTTTTATTACAATGTTCTCGCTTAATTAGTATTGATTTAGTATTTGTGTAACCCAAATTAACTGATTTGATTTAATATAATATTGCATATAAGTTATTTATCTAATATAAATAGAATATTGCATTACATTCTAAGCTTATTGAATATGCAGGCTAGTATATACAATGAGGACGTAAATGTGCAATAATTTCATTAATTAAAAAAGCGCTTATTTTCGTTTAGTACGAATCTTCTGCAATACAAGATGTCCCATGATGAAAGCCGTGATCGATTTCACGGACAATAGATTTTGGAAAATTGTTAAAATTTGGCAGTTTACTAAAGTTAATATGGGCAATTCGGTTTCCGAGATTCTTCCTGTTATATCGAAAGTTGGCGCCTTCTTGCCTATTTTAAATGAAACACCCTATATATTATTTCATTTTTAGATTCTATGCAAAATTGTAGACATATTTTATGTGTAATGCCATATACCTAAGTCTTTTTAAATTTTATGTCAAAAATGGCGTTTGCAGAACTAAATATAATTCTTAATTTGTCCTATATGAAAGCCGTTATTAATTAATTAGGGTTGGTTTTCTTCTAGAAAGGGATTTACTTTAGTGTACTGTGTTGATATTTTGATAATAAATATATATAGGGTGATCAAAAACTAACATTAAATATTAATTTGAAAAAATAAAGTAGTACTTAATATTAACTTGAAAAAATCATTAAAAGTCAATTTTTTTCCGAGAAATCGATTACGGCAGTTCGTCGTGGTACACACTACATATTACAACCTATATTATAGATTTCCAACTTTTATGGGCCACCGCTCCCTTTGCAAGCAAAAAATTAATCCAACCCTCAACTTCCTGATAGTAATTGTACCTAATATTAAAATATGTTAATAATTAAAATACCATCAAATATAGTTGTAATTTTTTTTATTATGAATTAGAAAATTGACATAAAAATCGATAAATAATAAAAAGAAAGTAATGACATGCTTAAGGCTACTAGAATTTCAAGAATTTAGTAATGTTAGGTTTCAATTGTGACAATAATAATAGCAAATCAATACACTCAAAGATCTGTAGTTTGTTAATTTTATGGGAAAAAACAGGAATAGGATAATAAATACATGCTCAGATAGTAGAGCTGCGATAATGGCACTGAAGTTCAGAATCGTAACATCGCGAGTAGTATCTGAGTGCAAGGATGTACTGAACAGTCCGACAAGGAACCACTGTACAATCAGGATCGTGTGGGTTCTGGGTCACTTGGGTAAACACGGGAATAAGAAAGTCGACCATGTCGCAAAGATAGGATCTTAAATTGAACCATATAGAATCCAACCGTTTTTATGTGTCCCAATTGTGGTTGGTTAAAGGGAATTAAAATTATTGCTGGAAAGCAAATTTATTAAATCTTCAAAAGGAGCTCTTGGAATGTGGGAGGAACATATAACTGGGCCTAATGCGTGGCTTGCTAGACAGCTTCTCTCCTTAGGAAGGAGAGAGCTGTGAAATTTAGTAGGACCGTTGGCAGGACATTGTCACCTGAGAGATCATCTTAATAAGACTGGTGTCGTTGATAATCTGACGTGCAGGTGGTGTCTGGAAGAGGATGACGCTGGCTACAGAGAGTGCTTAGCACTCATAGGACTGAGACAGGGAGATTTCTGAGATACAGTTCTGTTCCAGAAGCAGTGAGGCAAGTTTAATTAACGAGGCTGCTTGGATTCGCACGGACGATAGACCTTTAATGACCTACAGCCATGGTGGGATGTGTCTACTTTAGCTCACGCGGACTGTTGAGTTTTATATTCGAATTTAAACAAGTTGTTAAGGGTAGTAATATGAGTAAATCCAAAAAAAAAAAAATTTTTAATGTTGATTTGTGAAGAAAATAAAAGAGGCATAAACTTAACGAGTACTGACCAAGGTAGGTGTCGAATAAGTGACACTACCGATTTGTATTTAGTGTAGGGGCCAGGAGGTCCGTAATGACACCCAATTTTTTTATGTGTTATGAGTCCCTGAACAATAATTTTTAGGGTGGAAGTTTATTCGGGTGGGAATAAGATTGTTATAACGAAATAATTGTTTAAACCTTCAAAAATGCAATTTTTGCAAAACTAACTACTGGGTCGTATTCTTTGAGTGGTTTTAAGCAAAAAAGGTCCTTAATAACTTTAACCCACGACGCTTAGTTGGCTAGATAATTGATGTAAAACAATTTAAAAAAAGGTGATTTTTTTCGACTTTTGAATGCTATTATCTTTTGACTAAATGATTTTTGTTCCAATTTTCTTGACAGCAAAATCAGCATCTACAAGTTACAATAAAATCCCATAGGAAAAAGTTACGTCTGAATTATATGTGTCGTCCCGTGTGACGCGTGGAGGGTAGCCTACACGCAAGCGCTTCGCGCAACCAAGCTCGGTACTTAATATAACATAACGGAAATAAGCCTGCAAGATAAGTTTTCCGCATTGCGTTAGATGGAACCTAAAAAACATATTTTATTCGATAATTTGACTGTTATTAAACAGAAAAATATTATTAAGAAAATTAAAATTTCAGTAAGAAATAAAGAAATCTTCTGCCGTATTTAAATAGTTTGTTATATATGTAATTCTCCTTTCAGGCAGAGAATATGAAAAATATATATACAAACAGTTTATTTCCTGTAAATATCGCTCTGGTTCTCTCTCCATACGCGTTTCGATCACCTCATGATCTAGTCAGTGGAGCTCTATCGGACCGAGAGCAACATTAGCAGGAAATAGCTGATATAAAAACATAAATTTCAAGGTACGTCGGCAGGATATTGCACCTGCCATCTACCGACCTCGATGTCAGACTGAAAAATATCGCCAGTCGAACGGCATCTATGAATCATTGGAGTAAAGTGAAATTTTTAAGAAAATCAAAATTTCAGTAAGAAATGTTCTCTGCCTGAAAGGAGAATTTACATATATAAGAAAAATATTTATTTTTTAATTGGTTCTACTAAGACCGTTGTCGTTTTCTATATGTATTAATTGAATGAATACCGTTTTAAATTTGTATACATATCGATGCTAATGTATATATAATGAAATTTATGGAATTTTGGTAAACAGTGGTGTAAGAGGCATTACAAAGAGTAAAATTTATATTTATTTGAGATTGTGTTTATTATTGTATGTTTGTTTTTTCATGCACGAACAAAATTTGCTGCAAAGTATGCCCCAGCGATTGCATTGACATGCTTTCGTACTGCAAACTGAACAAATAGCACAAGCCGCTATTAATTCATCTGCCGGGGAGTCAATTTGTTTGGAATTAAAAGATCGAAGCCAAATAAAGTTGGGTTTTCTATATCCATGTATAATGGGAGGTATTATATTTAGATTCATATGGTACTTTGCAATTTCCGTGATACAAGAGTCTGGCTGCTGAAAATGATTCAAAAGAAACTAAATGTGCAATGTTGTCGAAAGTTATGTCTTTGAATTTCTGATGTGCTTTGAACAAAATTTTAGATAATTCTTCTTCTTCTTCTTCTCTTTCCTCATTTTCGAATATCTCGGTTTTTGATATTCTGCAATGTTTTCTCATATGTATAATTTTCCTAGCATATATATATATATATATATATATATATATATATATATATATATATATATATATATATACATATATATATATATATATATATATATATATATATATATATATATATATATACATATATATATATACACGTATATACAGGAAACGCCATCTCTTATGTCGGTTTGTAAACATTGAATAACTTTGAAAAAAAAACCTGATTTCTATATATGAGGTATTTTTATTAAATTTGGTCCTTTACAAATTATTGGGACTAGTTTTTGAACACCGTGATTGGCCAAAGCAAAATGTGACCTTTTTGCTGCGTTTTCCATTACCTTTTCGAGCATCTCGCATAGTATAGCGGTGATTTCGGCACGAATGTTGGCCTTGAGCTCTTCAATGATCTGAGGCTGAAACTGGATTGTTTGATTTGCAGTGGAGCATGCCCCATCGTCTTGTTGAAACCAGTAACCATCAAAACCTTTTTCACGCATTTGTGGGCAGACATAATGAGCTAACATCCATCGATGTCTATTTCCATCGGCTGTTTCGTTTCCTTTTAAAAAAAAAACATCCCAATGATGGTTTTGGCGCAAACGCCGGCCCAAACAGTCACTTTTCGGTCTTGCAATGGCGTTTCGTGGATCTTGTGTAGATTCTCCGTCCCCCTAATGTGGCAACTTTGCCGCCAAAGAGTGTGAAATACACCTCGTCGGTCATCAAAATTTGCTTCCAAAAATCAGTTCAGTGTCAACCATTTGAGCGACTGTTTGGCCGTATTTCAAGCGATGTGGACGGTCTATCGGCAATATTCTTTGTATTAACTACACTTTATACAGAAACAAATGCAAATCATCCTTCAAAATGCTCCGCAAAGTGAAAATGCCGAGCGCGGTGACGATACGACAGTTTTGGGTTCTGGGCAACGATCTCCCGCTATCCCGTACTCAAGAAAATTCGAAACCAAACGACGGATAGTGTTGTCAGACGGTGCCTCTTGGCCACGATATTTTCGACGATATGCACGTTGAGTTAAGAGGAGGGTTTACACGTGAAAAATATCACTTTCGCACAAGCGCAAATCGGCAAAATTTCTTTATTTTTTTTTATTATAGATGACGCTCAGTGTAATATTTTAGTAATATAATTTTTCTTAAACAAGAAACTTTTTGTACCGGTCATGTTACCTTATTTCTGCTTAATCTTGATAGGTGGCGTTATATCTTGTGTGAAGTATTATAATTTTTTCCCCTCATTCCACAGTGTACCAATAAAAAAATGAAAAAGAATGGCGCCACAAATTTTATAATGAATTTATACTTTATTTAAAACATAATTAAAGCTTTAGAACTATATGATATATTATATTATAGTCTCATTGCCAAAAGTAACATTAAAAATTTTATTAATGACAAACAGCATCTTACAAATAAATAATAAAATAAAAAGCCTTATTTAGTAACCCTTGTTCTTTTATTATGTTTGACCTTCACAATATTTCCTCGTAAATGTTCGGCACTTGGCATTCATTGGACTAACCCCTTACGTCGCGCCCGGTTAACCGGATCAAGACACTATTTTGCGACCCAGCGGAATTTATTTTCAATGGATTTGGGTGATATTTCGATAATAACTATCGTTACCGGTGCTTTGGTTCGTAGTGGAAGTAGTGTGATTTTTGTATCTGTGTTTTAAGTTATTTATTTTAAGATGCCGAAATCAAGAACTTGTAAATAACTAAAAGAGGCTTGAGTCTAAAGTGAGCTCGGATAAAGGAAAACAATCCGTAAGTACAATAATAATTTATTTTTTTCTAGATATGTAAAAGGCGGAAAAAAAATTATAGATGCCTAAATATTTTCAGATTGTTTTGTTTTCTGCAAGTCATTTTGGAAATTATTTTGAATAAGTGATATCTAGGAAAACATTTTTTTTTGTAAAAATTCCGATAGTTTACCCCCATTTCGAGGTCGTAGAACACGATTCTGGCCTTGGTTTTGCATTATTTATCCTCACATTGTAGGAAAACACAAAAAAAAACATGTTTCACTTCGCATGAAGTCACTTTTATTTCTAAATAAATTATATTCCAGCTATTTTTGCACGAATTTAGAAAAACATGCATTTTCAATGAAAAGATAAAAATAAGTTTCGTAAAGGCTATTAATTGATGAATTATTACTAAAAACAAATATTCCCAATTCCAAACAACTCTTATCACTGATGATGAAACAGATAATTTTTTTTTGGTTGCTTTTCTTCATCTTTTCGATACAAGAAGTGCAAATTTTTGAAATTGTTTGTAATACAGAAGCTTCTATTAGTGTGAAATTTGTGGATGTAACAAAATTTTAAGTATTTACTGCAATAAATTAAACCTAAAGTGACATATGATATTCTGTATTTTCCGAGAAACAGGACGAATAGTACAAAGTCAAGACCAGAATCGTGTTCTACGAACTAGAAATGGGGGGTAAGTGTATAATTTTTTTTTTAGAAAAAAAAAACATCGTTTTCGAACATTTCACTTAATCTAAATAATTATGTTTCGAAATTTATTGGCACCATATATAACGGAAATATAAAATTAACTACTCACGCTAGTCACACTCAAATATTGGATTTGAGTATATGATAAAGATGATGTTTTAACTGTAGCCCTGTATTTATAACAATCATTACATTACTCTTTGTTATATAAAAAATTTGTTTTGTAGATTATCAAAAAAAATCATAAAATTAAATTAGGTTTCTCTTACATATTATAACTCATTTTATATGCAAAAGAGTAAAAAGGCTTAATGTTCGTGTTTGTAAAAAAATTAAAATAGTAATTTTTTTCTAATTTTCCTCTTAATTTTTTTTAGATGTTATTGAGTCTGAGGATGCTCTCGTTGAAGTGAAATATTTATTTTCAGCTTCAAAGCTAGATCTTACAACTATGGAGAATATTGTAGACCGATAAAAGCCAAAAATTTGTCTCATAAACTATCAAGACCAGATTAGGCTTAGTGGAAATCATATTTATTATTACCAGGTTAGTTATTTAACCATATATTACAGATACTATACCTATTTGAAACTTGTTTGTTTGCTGCCTGTGAGTGGAAATTATTGATCTTATCTGTAAATTATTATTATGCTAATTCAGAGCTTTGTGAATTTAAAAAATAATTCCAGTGAAATGGAAAACTGCTTATTTTTAATTTGCATTCTGTAATATTTTATTTTCAAGTACTCTTTATTATTTTTAGATTCAAGATCAACTAAATATCACCCAAAAAGACAAAATGCTACTTTGTTGTGTGCATTAATGACAGCATTGAACTACATATAGAAAGCAAAAAACTAATTTAATTTTATAAAGAATGTATCGTGACCGAAATTGTCCGAAATAACCTAGGCAAAGGTCTGAAATCCAAGGAACAATATAACAAGCCATTTGTGATTTTCAGGCAAAAAAACGATCTGCTATATGATGGAGATAAATTGGAAATTATCATGTTTAATTTATTCAATATGTGTTATATGTAACCCATTTTATAGACCTAAACAATGTGAAAGTATATTCGCACAAACAACGTAACAATTATTTTTTTGTGTCAATTTAAAAATTTATTTTGAAGCCATAAATTATCCAACTGTAATATTTAACAACTTGAAAAAAATAATTGAACACTGGTTCAATTGACAACAAGTAATATTTTGCTCAAAGTAAATACAACAATATCTCGCAGTCAATATATATATTTTTTAAGTTACTGAACAGTGAATTTTAAAACACCAAGTTAGGTTACATTAGTAATTACTTTATGAATAATTAGTAAAACTGTGAATCTCTTAAGATATTAAAAAAGGTATATGACATTTTCTTACAATTTTGAAATAAGTTTTTACGTTGGTGTATTAAATGAATTTATATCTTATGTTTAACTAGGTTTAATATGATTCTGTAATACATTTTCACATTTAGGTCTTATTGGTCTATAATGTCATATGCATTTATATAAATAACTTCTGTAAGCTTTTATTCCATGTTAAGAAAAGAATAAGTTTATTGCAAACACGGTTACAACTTATTTTGAAATGTGGAAAAAATACTCCCCATCTTCTTTGAGATATATATTGCCATATAGTAGCTTTAGCACAGAAAAATAGTAAAGTTTGAAATAATATTAAATCTTTGTTTGAAATCATAGTAAAGTCTCAGAAATTCTTGTAAAACATAAAGTCCCAGATATCTCGTAGACTTTAAAAAATTTTTTTAAACATTGACTTTTGACCCTCGTCAGGTTCCATAATTTGTTTTATAAATGTTCTTATAAAACCATAAAAACATTTCATATTAGCACAAAAAAACAGTAACGGGCCCAGAAAAATTTTAGTTGACATTGTGAAAATTTTTCAAAATTGAAAAAAAAAATGGAAAACTCATCACAATATATTGCTATAATTATGATTAATTTTATGTTTTTAATTAAAAATAACTATAAATAAATATATTTCCTTTTATAAAATGTAGGGTGTTTTTACGATACATTAAGGTTAAAAATATAAAGATTTGATAGTTCTTTATAGCACTTGTATGAAGTTTTTTTAGGGCTGTGTCACTATCTATGGTATGGAAAAAACTATTGCTGTACTTGTGAAATAGAATGAAATTTATTAACAAATAAAAATATCAAATTTACTAATTTTATAATCCATATTACATTTGAATATCATTATAAAATTGTCCTAAGAAGAAACTGAATGTGAAACATTCTGGCAATTTTTTTTAAAAGTTTTAGTAAAAATGCATATAAATGTTCTTTTTTTTAAACATAAATATATCTGAAGTATCAGTTTTCAATCAATATAAAATAAGAGGTGCAATAACTACCCATTCGTAGACTAACTTTAAATATGTAAAAATGTTTATTAACCTTCCTAACGAGTTACAGTTGATAAACAGTGAAATATATTTGAAAAACACTTAAAATATTGTTAATAAATTTACAACTATATTGCATTAAGGACAATGTTAGAGATTAGGATATAATTTTTATTTTGTGATTGTTTTATTTTACGTTATTTGTATTTCCCACGTAAAATGTCTTGTAACATGATTAGAAATAAGGGTTGTTATTATTAATCATAATTTGTTTATTTTCCCTTAGGGTTGCATTGGAAACCTTTGTCTTACAGTTATTACAGACTTTTTTGTAATAAGTTTTGCGCCAAAACAACTTTATAACTTAAAAAATAAACCTACATTATAATATAAGTCTGTAAGTCTGCTGTGCAATTAAGTATTTCAACATAATATAACATATTTTTTAGACATCATTTTCGTCACACACACACACATATACCGGGTGTCAACGAATCTATTAGACAAGTCATAATTTCTAGAGTATTATGTGTATCAAAATGAGAATTGGTACAAGTAAATGGTGTGTAAAGGGGAGAGTTTTCGCATATTTTCCACTTTCCGGCCACTTCCGGTTTCACCGGAAATGGCCCCGGTTTTGAATTTTTAAATGGAACACCCTGTATATTTTAACATTTTTGGATTTCTGAGACAATTCTAGATCAAAATGTGACATTTTAAAAACTTTTTACGTCTACTTCATTTTTTTAGAGCCACTTTTAAAATTGCATCTAGGTGGCCATGATCGGACGCAAACTAATCTAATGGCCTTAGGCGATGTCAAAAAAAATACAATCGCAAAGTTTTAGTTACTAGTATGAAAGACAGGAATAAGACAAGTTGACAAAATTACGTTTTCATTTCTAACTATTAATTTTCAAATGGCGACCCCTTTTTGACAACTACTTTTCGAAAAAAGCATGCTTTGACGAATTTAACGGTACTAATTTATTTGCGATTGGATTAGACATAAGAACAGAAATTAAATATTATTAAGCAAAATACTGGATAATTTATTTACTTATGACAAGTGCGCCATGGACAGCCATGATGCATAATAATTTGCAACTGTTTTTATCAAGTCTTCTTTGGAAAACAAAGCACTCACTTAAGTAGATAATGACAGTGACATACGCTCTAAGAACAGACGTAAAAGTTTCTTAATTTTCGTTAAGTTTAGTTTAAATTTTCGTTAAAATAATGTATACTCAAAGTGAAAAAAACTTTTACGTTTGTTCTTAGAGCGTATGTCACTGTCATTATCTAGTTAAGTGAGTGCTTTGTTTTCCAAAGAAGACTTGATAAAAACAGTTGCAAATTATTATGCATCATGGCTGTCCATGGCGCACTTGTCATAAGTAAATAAATTATCCAGTATTTTGCTTAATAATATTTAATTTCTGTTCTTATGTCTAATCCAATCGCAAATAAATTAGTACCGTTAGATTCGTCAAAGAATGCTTTTTTCGAAAAGTAGTTATCAAAAAGGGGTCGCCATTTGAAAATTAATAGTTAGAAATGAAAACGTAATTTTGTCAACTTGTCTTATTCCTGTCTTTCATATTAGTAACTAAAACTTTGCGATTGTGTTTTTTTGACATCACCTAAGGCCCTTAGATTAGTTTGCGTCCGATCATGGCCACCTAGATGCAATTTTAAAAGTGGCTCTAAAAAAATGAAGTAGACGTAAAAAGTTTTTAAAATGTCACATTTTGATCTAGAATTGTCTCGGAAATCCAAAAATGTTAAAATATACAGGGTGTTCCATTTAAAAATTCAAATCCGGGGCTATTTCCGGTGAAACCGGAAGTGGCCGGAAAGTGGAAAATATGCGAAAACTCTCCCCTTCACACACAATTTACCTGTACCAATTTTCATTTTGATACACATAATACTCTAGAAATTATGACTTGTCTAATGGATTCGTTGACACCCGGTATACATTATATATATATATATATATATATATATATATATATATATATATATATATATATATACATATATATACATATATATTGGAACGTAAATTTTTTTTATAAAAATACGGTAATTATTTAGATTAAGTGAAATCTAGGAAAAAGGCTTTTTTTTTTTAATGAATTTGGACATTCGTCATCTATTACGGGGTCGTAGACTAGATTTTACACAATATTATGTAAAGTAGTAAAGACAATCTGTAAAATTGACTTTCTATTCATTGTAATTATTGAAAAAGAAATTGGAGTAAAATTTACAAAATTGATCAAAAGAATAAGTAAAATTTTTGAACAATTAAGAATAAGAGTGGCCATTTTGGTGAAGCAAGAAATGTAACGAAAAACTTATTTTTTTTTATTTGACTAAATGTTAGTCTAAGGTTTGATTAATATTTAAGTATAATAAAGCATACCTTACATATTTTATTGTAGTTTTTATTAAAATTACCTTATGTCTGTGGGCCCACAGATGCCATACAGCGAGCTTTGAAAATTGTGAATGAGATTTCACCGAAACGTCAGTTGCCTTACAGTCCTCAGAAGGACTCGGCACACGCACGGCATACCAATATATATATATATATATATATATATATATATATATATATATATATATATATATATATATATATATGTTTACCATCTATGAGGAAAAATTATAGAAAGGTAACTGTTTTCGCATAAACACGTGGCACAAGGTATTTATTATTACCGCCATTAAAACCTCTGTAGAGGAAAAAACTGAATTCCCCCATGAGTTATGTGTTTGTGTTTAATTAGTCCTATTCGTTTTTTAAGTTGTCGAGGTTTCTAGTAGAGTAATATATTTACCGTTATTAATAGACGATCAATAAAAACCTAAACATTAACCCTAACGTATAAAACGAAATAATAATACTTGTATTTGGTACACTGTATAAGTCAATTTTTCTTTACCAAGGTCGTTGCTAAAAAGTTTGCGATGTGCAGGCAACCAAACATACAACGGCACTTTGCGCTCTCTGCGAGCTAGAAGCTGAACATTTTATTTTTTTATGGACAGTCTAATATGGCGGAAAAATGTTTACAGCTGATAAATATTTCAATTGGGAAAGCTTACTGCCCATAATAAGGTATTTTGAGACGTGAAATTTCGTGAATATATTTAGGGATACGTAATTGAAATGTTAAGTCATTTTTTATCACAATCTGTGACGCAAAGTTGCAAATTGTTGTTACTTTTATTTATTGATAACGTGGTTATTCTGAAATATTTCGGCATGAAAAATAGCTTAGGTTTTAGCCTAAAGTTTCATCTTTCGAAAAATGTTTTCTAATTATCCTCAAAGTTAGCCGTTTTTGCAAAGACCAGCGAGACGCGAGGGTCTATACAGCGGTTTTTATTAAACGCCCCTCTTAAGACAACTGAATAACTATTTTAAATGTACATTATCACTATTTCGGCGCGTTGTTTCGGTGTAAAGCGATTCATGGTTTAAATTGTACTGAATTGACCTTTCAAAAACACGTATAACCAAATCAATCGGAATATATATATATATATATATATATATATATATATATATATATATATATATATATATATATATATATATATGTATATATATATATATATATATATATATATATATATATATATATATATGTATATATATATATATATATATATATATATATATATATATATATGTGAAATAAATGCGAAACAGTAAATGCAAACTTCTCTCCATCTCGATGGTGGTGGAATAGGATGAATTGTGTTTTATTACAGTTTATTCTAACTGTGCAACCTCTAACACAGAAGGGATATGATGGAGAGAAGTTTGCATTTACTGTTTCGCATTTATTTCACTTACATACGGAGTTGCATATAGTTTGTACGTTTGCTGAATGTGATTTCAGCACTACAACAGCATAATGTGGATATAACCACTGCTAATGCATCTCACACGGAGGAATCCGTGAAATCCGTATAAACATATATATATATATATATATATATATATATATATATATATATATATATATATATATATATATATATAATACACTTTGTCAAGACGTACACTGGCTATTTGCCTTTTTTTATTTCGACCATTTTCTGTATAGTAAAGTTTGTTTTCTCATTCTTTTCGCAAATAATACAAAGCTTTAAATTAATTAAGTCCCTTATCATAAAAAACTTAATAAATAAGGAAAAAAAATTTACACTAACAACTGCTCATAACATTGTGAAACAGTATAAATTCATGCGGGTTGAAACAAGTGAAACATCAAAACAAACAAAAGATAGTGTGCTAAAAAGCACGCGTAAATAATAAACACTTAAGACGTAACTTTTTCGTATGACATTTGATTGGGGCTGTAATGGAACAAATGTTAATTATTTTCATTTGTCAACTATATTCTGTTAAAATGAATAATTAAATAATCACTCTGTGAATAGATATGCCGTGGGAACAGGGTAGTTATATTTTTATCACTATCCACGAAAATCTAAAGGATAAATAAATCAGTTATCGAACTTAACTTTTATGATCTTTGTCGTTTAAATGTTTTCTTAAAAAAAATACATAAAGTCAGTTAATTTATGAAGACGTAAAAGGCCCTCTCTTAGAATTGCCTATAAAGTCGTCTAAGTAATCCTGCCCTAGTTAAGTATATAGGACCAGATGTGATAACGGTAGTTTTAACATGTGGTATGTGGAATACCGTTAAGGTGTTTTAGAGTATTGAACGATTTTCCCATTATTGGGAAACAAAAGAATGATCAAATAAACTCACTATAATGGAAATATATCGTTTGGCCATTTGTAAAAAGAATTATGATTAATAATTGTTTTTTCTATTCACAAGAAATAATGAGTTAAGATGTTTATTGCCAAAACAGCCAAGAAAAGTGAATAGTTTTTTTTACAGTCTTTAACATATATTCTTTTAGTTATAGAAAGAAGTAGAATAGTTTTATCAATTGTGTTATATAAAAATTAAGCTTAAGATGCTCACAGGTCAATTCGTGAATCAAACCTCCGGTATGGTACAGCTAACGCTCTCAGTAAGAAAACTCCCAAATCTTCGAACTTTAAGGGAAGAAATTTGCTGGGTTCCATCGCCTAATTTGGATACAAATGGAATGTAAGATGTAGAAATACACTGTTTTAAGGAATAGTAAATTTTAGTTCCAATCTGAAATTCGAACAAGGGTGATCGGTACCATTCTATAAGCCCAGTGCCGTAGTGTATATGAAGGTTTTCTTTCTTTGATTTGTTTTTGATTTAATTCGGGAAATTAAGGGATTATCGTGTGTTATTTTAGTGGGGCATTTCGCGAGTTTCATACGGCTCGATTAAGTAATATAAATAGCTGTTTTTCGTGTTTTATTTCTTTTTTTTTGTTTAATATTTTATTAAACTATTTATACGAGTTTTTCAAAATTGGGTTTTAGATTTTCGGTTAAAATAACGACCGAGAAGAGCAATTATGGTAGTTTTTCGTAACTGTTATTAGTTTTAAGTTTTTCATTGTAAATAGTTCGTTTTTTTATTCTATTTATTTTGTTAATAGACCAAGTGTTTTGAGAAACTTGTTTTATTCACTCTAATTAAAACCTTCACGCGAATTAACTTGCGGGCGCGCTGTTGCAAAAATCTACAAAACAAGAGATGTCTACCGACCAACTAATTAGCAGCCTTTCCTGAGTCCTGAAGATCTGAGTCATGGTTGTGGTAAGCTTTAATAACCGTAGTGTTTGGTACTAAAGCTGCAAGAGAGAAGTTGAACGACTAGACTTCCAGAGTGTCTTTATTACTGTGATGTTTAATTGTAGGTTATCAAAATAGTTACTAATTAATATGGGACAAAAATGATTATAGATAAGATAATTAACGCTACCTCAATATGTCATCGGCAAGAGTCTATAATCAAATTCTGTCACAGGGCTTTCAATTGCTCAAAATACATAAGAAAAACTTGGGTTGGCTCATATAAATTAAATGGGTCACTGCGGACCCCCTGGCCCCTACATCAATTGGGACATTGTGTTTCGTCGCTTGGATGTAACAGCCAAAGAATGTAAAGTTACTTTATAAAAAACTTTATGCATATAATGATCGCATAAATCGAAAATATTTATTTAATCCAACGATATTCGTGTTGAAAAGTGGTAAAAAATTCTATTTTCAACTTGAAAATTATGTGTCGGGCGGAAAAATCGCACACTTTTTGCTACGAATCGGCTGAGAAGCACGAAAATATCATTTATTTTACAAAAAAGCAGTTTTCTTATGGTAAATTATTTCCAGTGTATTTTTTAATTTGTTATATAAATTATTAATATAAAAAACGACTTACGTTATTTATTAAGAAAAAAAATTAATTGGGATTCGTATTATTAAAAATAACATGCCCAAATTTAGTTGACATAAAAGCGTTCCGAACATTAATTAAGAAAGGTGGAGGTATCTTAAAGCATTCTACGGTTTTTTAAGCAAAAAAAAACTGTTAAAAGTAAAATATACGACCCCCATAAAAACAAAGCTCGCCTTTAAACTTTGTCCCTTCGTTATTCTAGACTTACCATAAGAAATCAGTGGAAAAAGAAAACCAGAATCCCAGTCGTATATTATACAATATCCAACGAGGCAGACTTCCCATTTCCTTTTTTATGACAATTTCCACTAAAATAAACCTTAAATCGGAAATAAAAACAAAATATATACGCCATCTTCAAGAAATAAACCTTTTTTTCTCTTCACCTAAACTTTCTTGTTACGCCAGAATGGATTTAGAACAAATAAATTATTTTATTGGTTTATAATTTTTGAATTATTAAATGGCTCATTGTGAATAAAAATCAATTAAATTTAGATGTAGGGGACTCATTAATGTTCATTAAAATTTTGAATTTATGTTTTAGTTATCAATATTACGAATGCCAAGACAAAAGTCCCACAAAGAGTGATTTAAAAACAAAACTGACACCTTTTTTATTAATCACTGGCGGTATCTTAAGTTATGGTAGTGGCTGTAATAAAGCATACCCTATAGACCACGGACAATACATTGCTTGAATTGTAGTCGGGGGGCCCAGTTGATTTTCGTAGCCGAAAAAGAGACATGGCTATACCAAAGCTTTTTATATGTATTTTGACCCCCTGATTATAATATCGATGGTGGATTCCTGAAAAACGATCGGGTAATTTTTTATAAACAAAAAAATTGTATGTTTTTTTAAATAAAAAATAGTTTCGTATTCCTTGGCGGATTTTAGTCTATTCTTGTAAGTTTTTCGTCCGATGCATAGGTTTTGAGTTAAAAATTGTATTTGAAAAATGGCATTTCTGCTAATTTCTAATTCAAGTCAAGAACTACAAGCTGAGATTAATCGCAATGTCCAAATGTAAAGTTTTATTGATTTTTAACCCTATAAATTAATAGCTTTTTATCAATTATCACGTACATGGGCTCACCTAGTGCTGCTTTCGCTGATCGTTGCATTAATACTTTAAATACATTTTAATATACACGGTTATTCACCCTATACGGTACGGAATATTGCGACCAAAAAAAACGTGACTTTCAAAAAGTTTTACTTTTGGCATATATGGGGGTATAATATAGTTACTTTTAAAATTATTTTCATGTTATACAGGGTATCTCAAAAGTTCTGAAAGTATCAAAGTTGTTTTTTTTTAAATGGAACCCCCTATATATTACTGCATTTTTGGATTCTCCGATCAAAATAAGTGTCTATTTTGATAAGGTTTATAAAGGGTGTTTTTTAGAGAGGTATAAAACTTTAAGTTGGCAACACTTTTTTAACTGGTGGCCATTTTGTCAGCTGTCAAGTGATTTATGTTTAGTTTGGTTTGGCATTTCAACATGAATAGACTGACGCCTGAACAACGCTTCCAAATTGTGCAAATTTATTTTGAAAATCATGGTTCTGTTCGAAATACGTATCGCGCACTACGTCCATTTTACGGTCAACATAATCGTCCATCAGAGCAATTAATTCGATTAACTATGGAACGTTTTCGCACCACGTTTACTCTAAAAGATAATACGCATCCACAGAGACGTCGTACAGTGCGTACAGAAGAAGTCATTGCTGCTGTAGAGCGTAGCGTAGGGGAAGACCCGAATCAGTCTATCCGCCATCGTGCACGGAAATTGGATATGTGTCCATTCACTTTATGAAAGATTTTGCGGAAAGATCTTGGTTTGCGTGCTTACAAAATCTAACTCGTGCAAGAATTGAAGCCACACGATCACCTAGCAAGGCGTAGATTCGGTGAATGGGCCCAAAACAAGATTGCCGTTGATCCCGATTTTCATAAGCGAATTTTGTTTAGCTATGAAGCTCACTTTTGTTTGAATGGATACGTCAATAAACAAAACTGTCGTATTTGGAGTGATGATAATCCTCAAGTGTATGTTGAGACACCGTTACATCCAGAAAAACTGACTGTTTGGTGTGCTTTATGGGCTGGTGGAATCATTGGTCCGTACTTCTTTAAAAACGATGCTGGTCAGAACGTTACAGTCAATGGTGACCGCTATAGAGCCATGTTTACTGACTTTTTCGTTCATCAATTGAACAACCATGATGTGCAGGAGCTGTGGTTTCAACAAGACGGCGCAACATATCACACAGGTCGTGCCACAATTGATTTATTGAAGGAAACGTTTGGTAACCGCATAGTTTCACGTTTCGGACCCGTGAATTGGCCTCCAAGATCGTGCGACTTAACGCCGCTAGACTATTTTCTGTGGGGATATGTGAAGTCGCTAGTCTACGCCGATAAGCCCGAAACGATTGATCACTTGGAGGACAACATTCGCCGCGTTATTGCCGATATACGGCCACAAATGTTGGAAAAAGTCATCGAAAATTGGACCTCCAGATTAGACTACGTCCGAGCCAGCCGTGGCGGTCATATGCCAGAAGTCATATTTAAATTATAATGCCAGAAGGTTATCTTTCGAATAAAGTAAATTTCATGTCAATTTAAAAAATTCATCTTTGTTTTACTCCATTTAAAAGTTCTATACCTCTATAAAAAGCATCCTTTACTACCTAAACCTTAAGGGTTTTTTTTAAATAACTTGAATGTTGACAAAATCTAACCTAATTTTCATGTTTCAAATACTTAAAAAGTATTTCAGTTATGTACTTGAAATTTACAGTGAAGTATAACAATAAATCATATTATATGTCCCAATTATAATAAACTTTCTATATTATACAGGGTGTCCAAAAATTCAAACTAATCAAATAAGAACTTTTAGTGGCTATCACTCGATTAATTCAAATAGAACGCTGTACTTTTTAAGTTACCAGAAAATGCACCTTTGAAATACCTATCGAATGATATGTGGGTGTTCTATAGCTAAGTCTTCGCGTTTTCACAGAATTCGCCAAATAATCGTTTTCTGCGCCATTTTGTGTTTTTTGAATAGATGTTCTAACGTATCTAGTTGCCTATGGCATTTAGAAACGTCAAAAAGTTCATTTAATCTGTCAGTTTAATCTGAGAAGCCTGCTGCTTTAATAGCGGTATTATTTCTTGTAACTGTGAAACTTCATTTATTAAACTGAATTATTTCAATATTGTTGTGTTATTGCTTTGTCAAAATGAAGATTTATCTAAAGGAAGAGCATATTGATTTGATTTTTATCCTTGGAGAATATCGTTAAAATTGTTTGTTGGCTTCTCGATTCTATGCTCAAAGTTTTCCTGAAAGAAACCATCCTAAACCAGCCTTTTTTGTGAGATTATTAAACTAGTTTCAGGAAAGTGGAAGTCTCAATTGTAAAAAACCTGTTATAAGAAAACCTGTCACTGAGGATGAAGAAAATGTTTTTACTGTACTTGGTTCAGTGATCGAAAATCCCAATATTAGTCAGAATCATATATCCGAAAATATTAATATTAGCCAAGCAAGTATTTCAAGGAATCGTAACAAATGCAGATTTCATCCTTATAAAATCCATCTTTGTCAAGAACTTCCCGGAAATGATTTTGACAACCAAACTGAATTCTGGTTGTGGGTGTTAGATAAAGTGGCAGAAAATGAACACCTTTTTGATAATATGTTGTTTAGTGATGAATGTACTTCTCATAACAATGGTTTCGTGAATAGTTTTGTGAAACATTACATCTTACCACCGCTTTCCGGCAAAACTGGACTTAAATAGAGGTCCAAGTTTGTGGAAAGTACAAGGATGTCTGGGAAAGATACCGGTGGATCCCACTGATGAGTCCACCACCGGTATCGGGACGAAACATCCATACATTTACTATGGTGGTCAAAAATAGATCGCTAGCTACATGCCCTTAACACCAGGGGCATTGCTTATTGCGACATGGCGCCCGAGCAGGGATAGCGGTTAGATGACGAGTCCAAAACCGCAAATGATGTGGTAAAACCATAGATGTGGATATAGGACAGAATGTCAGAAACCGCTGAGGGCTTTCATCAAGCCCGACGCGACCATTGGAAGACCACCGAGGATGTCCGTTCCACTTCCTTTTCAGGCCTGTGCTTTCTAACGGCTTGGACTGTCCGACAGTTTAAGCCGGAAAGCAAATGCCTTAGGGGGCATGTTGTGAAACATTACATATCACCACCGCTTTCCGGCAAAACTGGACTTAAATAGAGGTCCAAGTTAGTGGAAAGTACAAGGATGTACTTACCACCAGGAGCATTGTTAATTGCGATAATAGACACAACTTCCATTACTATTCTGATTCATATCCGCATGAATACAAAATTGGGAGAAATCAGGATAGCTGGTCCAACTTCCAATGTTATAAGAAGATGTACTTTTAAATATTAAAATAACTATGTGAATTCAACTGAGCTAAGCTTCATTATCATCGCGAGGTTCAGCAATTTTTAAATGTCAACTTTCGAAACAGGTAGATTGAGAAAGACTGATTTCATAATTGGCCCCCGAGATCTCCGGACTTAACTCCACCAGATTTATTTTTAAGGGGATACATAAAAGTAATTGTCTACAATGCGCCCCGACAACACGACAAGATATGAAAATACGCATAAGAGACGCTTTTCAAACTGTGTGTTTACCCAAAGCTCTGACGCGGGCTGTTGTACATTAAGGTGTCCAAGTCACGCTTCGCTCTTATGAAAAACCGAGCTAAGTCTAGAAAGTTAACAAGGGCTAAGAGGTCACTCGGTAAAAATAACAGCAATAAAATTTTTATAAAAAAAATTGAACCGACTTCTAAAAGTGCGATAAAAAATGAAAAATAGAAATTTTTATATGAAATTGAAATTTTTTTACATGTATGTATTTACCTCAATATATTAAGTTTGATATCGCAGATCTAACACGGATTTCAACAAACAGTGAAACATGTACATTTACTCGAATATATCAGCACCTAAAATTCGGGTAAATAAACACTTACGTATCTGATCACGCATTCTAGATATGTCAGTTCAATATAGGGTCTTTAAAATTAATGCAGAATTCAACACGCTCCGAAGAAATTGGTTCCAATATAATAGCATTATATTAAAATCCACACGTCTTAGGAAAATTGGAATCATATATATTCAGATACAAACATTAATGGCATGTTCGATAACTTTAAATATAGTCCTAAAGAACCTTTCAGTTCAGCTACAAAGATGCAGTTAAAAAAATTAAAAGATAACATAGAGAAGAGATAACTCCTCTAATATAGTAAAGAAGAAGTTGATGAGTAGTCCGCGAAATTACTTCGAACAGTATGGTTGAATTTCTTGCTGAAATTGTTAATCCAGGCAAAAACTTTGGATACTGCAAAGATTTGTAATATTCTTAGTGATCACAGGATCCAAGCAATGTAGTGCATCTTTTTCTTTTTTAATACAATGCCCCGATTGTTCGCCGGTAACGCAACGCGCTTTTCGTTTTACCTAGTATGGTGTGTCGGGTTCTACATTTTTGCTAAAAGCAGCTAGAGATCAGATGCCAGGCAACCCTCCGGTACGACTAATATACCATTCTCGAGTGCAGCTTATTTTCTTTGAGGATTTCCGCACTAGGCTAGACCGTGTGTGTTTTCATACACAGGAGCACGTTTCGCTCTGGTTCTTGGAGATACAGATGCTCCCAGGCACGATGGTGAAACAATAATTTCGGGTTATACAACCCTAGGTGAACGTCCTTGCCATACACTACCTCTAACTCGTATATACTTCTCTGCGTAGTGTGCTGGATATATTCTCTGTCAACTCGACACCGCCTTTGCCCAGAATAGTTTTAATACACGGACAATTTTTTGTTTATGCTCGACGAAGATCTGCTAATCTGAAGACCTTAGTCCAAAGACCTACAGATTAGATAAATTTCTGCTGTAGAACTGTGAAATAGTTTTAGCACGTGGAGGTATTAAGGCTTATTAATCGCGCAAGGTATTACTGCACTATTTTCATTATTGTGAGCACTTTTTGAATTTAATATACAATATATCGTTTTTGTTTACGAAAGCGACAACCTCGGATTTTTGCTTGTAAAAGCGGCCACGTCGGAAATGATTTTCTTAACAAATTTTAGGTTGGCAACACAGAAAAACTTTAACATTTTATCGCAATATGAAGGCCGAACTCAGCACCGAATTTGTTAGGAGGGTAAGGCGGGTATTACGAACTTGTTTAAATAGTAGAACTTTGTTTAAGGAGCTCAACACGTACGCATGCTCTGCGCTTAGCTACTCTTTTGGAATTGTAAAATGGAGCCGGACGGACATCAAAAACCTGCAAAGAAAAATGAGAACACTCTTGACAAAAGCACACAAACACCACCCTCTGAATTTTATTGAACGTAAAATGCTTCCAATACATCAAGGAGGAAGAGGATTGGTGGATATTGGTAAGCAGCTCGACCAACAAATAATAAACCTACGTTCTTATTTCTACAGGTTAGCGGGCTCTTCCACACTACATCGGGCAATATGCGATGCAGACGATTCAACGATTTAGATGTATCATTCCCGATCTCAAAAAAAAATTTAATTTTGGATGAGAAAAGCGTTTTTTTTTTCAAAAATTCATAATGGCGTGGCAAATGAATATTAAGGGCTCAAATTTGCAGAAGATGCATTTCAATACTTGTACTTTGCTTGTGAATTTTTTGAATCCAAGAAATACACTTCCATACGATCTGTGAACCTTCGAAAATTGGACGGATAATAGCTGCTGCAGGCCGCTGTCGACGGGTTGCCATAGTTCAGGCGCATTATTCATTGGCGCTTCAAGGAAACTTACGCATTACAAGTAATATTTATAATATTGTTGTTGTTTTATTAATTTATATGATAGTAGCAATTTGTTTAGTCATATTAATTATAAATTTGTTTACTAAAAAAATTTTTACAAAAAATTATAGAGAAAATCATACAAATATGCAGTTATATATTACATATTATACTGCTTTTTTCCTTTATATTATTATTATCAAACAGTTTATTAACAAAATTTAAAAAAAAATAGAGAACATCATACAAATATTCAATTATATAATACATATTATATTGTTTTTTTCCTTTATATTATTATTGCCTAATGGTCGATTACAAAATTTTTTATGAAAATGTCTCTGCAAATTATATAAAAATATAACAATAATATATAATACGTCATATAAATATTTAATAATACCAATTCAAGTAATAATAATAATGTTTGCATGATTTTCTCTATAATTTTTTGTAAAAATTTTGTTAATAAAAAAATTAATAATTAATATGACTGAACAAGTTGTTACTATCATATAAATTAATAAAACAACATCAATATTATAAATATTACTTGTCATGCATAAGTTTTCTTGAAGCGCTAATGAATAATGCGCCTGAACTATAGCAACCCGCCGACAGCGGCCTGCAGCAGCTATTTTCAATTAGAATCGGCCCAATTTTCAAAAGTTTACAGATCGTATGGAAGTGTATTTCTTGGATCCAAAAATTTCACAGGTATAGTACAAGTTATAAAAAACCATCTTCTGCAAATTTGAGCCCTTAATATTCATTTGTCATGCCGTTATGAATTTTTGAAAAAAAAACTTTTTTTTTTCATCCAAAATAATTTTTTTTAATCAGAAATAATACATCTAAATCCAATACATGCATTAAAAAATTTTATCTCCATACTGTGAAAAATTCTCGCAATTTTTTTGGTGCAAAAATTGGTTTTTGCGAAATTTTTCGGCCCACGATTGAAAAAAAATTATTTTTTAATAGATCTTCAAAATATAAAACAATACAAATAATTTCCATTAAAATTGAGCATTGTATCTTAATTAGAAAAGCGGAAAAATGAGGGTGAATTTTCAACTTTGACATCGAATTTCTCGGAGAATAAAAAACTCACAGATTCCGGGTTTGATATAATTTTTTAGAATGATAATACCTATATTTATGTGAAATTTTAAATCGGTAATTTGTTAATAAATATTTTTTTTATAAAAAAAAAAGACCAAAACCGTAAATTTTGTCGAAAAAAAAAATCTCGATAACTAGTGGCGTCACCTATAACTTACATTATAGGTTTTTTAAATTCTCTACAACTTTTGTTTGAAACATTTTTCGATACAATTTTTACTTTTCGAGATAAACTCAAAAAACCGAAAATTTTTGGTCCGCCATTTTTTTTTTGGACAGGTCTTTTAGAGTTACCATGGAAATATGTTTTATAAGATGTCGAAATGAACACATTCCAGCAAAAGAACCAATGTTACATTTTTGTTAACAAAACTGCTCTTTTTTGATCTAATTTCCATGGAGTATTATTTTAAAGTAGATTTAATTTAAGAATATAGATAAATAATTGAAAATTTATTGCCTGCTTCAAAATATTCGATTACAGATAAAATTATTTTCCCTTTCTAAAGCTTTCTTTGAGGAAATTTCAATTTAAAAAACAATATGTATACTTTTTGCATTTCATAAATCAATTTCACAAGTGTTTAAAAAAACAATCACGTTTTTTAGCTCGTCATAAAAAGATTTTAAATTAAAAATGAAATGTATTATTAGTTGCCAAGCTTTATAAGAGAGCTTTTTATAGCGCATATCAAAAAGGAAATTTAATTTTGACATAAAGCACTAAAATCCCTGGTTTGTTTTAGCGGCAGCGAGAGCGACAGCACAAAAAATTGTAATATCATTTTTATGTTCTGTACTTGTAATGTTTCACCTCTTATTCTAGAAAAAGATTTTAGTTCGTGTACGCTCGACTTGCTTCAGGTAAGTAATGAGTTTATTACAAAGAAAGCCCGCTTTTATGCTAAAGTAGTTTAAAAATATTACGATTTGAAGGTATCTATATTATCTAGTTCAAGATTTTCATATCTATACTTAAAAAGGGCGTTGTCTTGACTGAGTCACATCACCGCATAGCTATGAAAGATGAACTTTTGACAAAAGATTGGCAACACCATGTAGGCATCTAATAAAAAACGATTTATTTGACAGCTAAATTAATAAAATTCTGATAAAGGTACAAAAAAAAAATTACCAAAATGTTTATCATATAAAAAATAGATATAGGACGGCTGACCGAGTATATCAGGGGCACAAGAACAAGTAGACTGCAAAGGCGAATTGAAGAAATCATGAATCGTGTCCGATATCATTCGCAACAAGTCCCAGCGAATGTTACTGCTCAGCAATGCCTTGATACGCTGAGGCAGAAGCTCTCTGTTACTGCAGGATGGCTAAAGAGATACAAGACCAGCAATAACCGAAAACGCGACAATGCGCTTTTCCAACGATCAGAAAAGACTTTTTACCGTAAGCTAAACTCTCCACCTAATATGGCAGATGATAAATATCCCAAAAGAGAGCAGGTAGAAGAGTTCTGGGGAAACCAACTTTCCACACCAGCTAATTGTAACATCACAGCTGGCTGGATCAATGAAGAACACCAAATCTACCAAGATTACAGAAAGATGCAGTTTGAACCATTTACCACCAAGGAAATTTCAAGAATAATCAAGGAATCCCTTAACTGGAAAGCTCCAGGTCTCGACGGGATCCAGAACTTCTGGCTCAAAAAGTTCTGGTGTATGCACCGTCAGCTGGCTAATCTTATTAATGATATTTTTCTTAACCAAGCAAAAATGCCATTGTTCTTGACCGAAGGTATTACGTACCTCCTACCAAAGAACCAACACAACACACATGACCCAGCTAAGTATAGGCCAATCACCTGCCTTCCCACACTGTATAAGGTGATCACCTCCTGCTTGACCCAACGCATCTATGCACATTGTGAGCAAAATTACATCATTGCAACTCAACAGAAAGGATGCACGAGGGGAGCAATGGGATGTAAGGAACAATTGATTGTTGACTCTGTCATATGTAACCAAGCTTATATCAACCGAAGAAACCTCTTTGCTGCCTACGTGGATTATAAGAAGGCCTTCGACTCAGTGCTACATGAGTGGCTCAAAACTATATTGAGGATATACAGGGTCGATAATAATTTTGTTTCCTTTTTAGAACGCATCATGTCAACCTGGATAACTAGGATCCAATTGCAAGTGCCATCCAGCGAGACCATCGAAACTAACACCATTCCGATACGAAGAGGAATATTTCAAGGCGATTCACTTAGCCCATTGTGTTTCTGCCTTGCAATGAACCCACTATCACGCCGTTTGAACTCCACCAGATACGGTTTCAGTATTAGAAATAACAACGAAAAGGTAGTCAGGTGAATCATCTTCTATACATGGATGATCTTAAACTGATGGCTGCTATCAGAAGCCAGTTGGAACAAATGCTTGAGATTGTAGAGGAGTTCTCCGGGAATATCAGAATGCAATTTGGACTTGACAAGTGCCGTATTTCAAAAAATCGTTAAAGGGAAGATAAAACTAGGGGCTTTTGAAATTTAGACTGGTGAAACTATAGCTGCAATGGAAGAAGACCAAATATACAAATATCTACGTATGAAACAGGCTAAAAGAATGGACCAACGCACTATGAAGGCCGAATTGACAACCGAATTTGTCAAGAGGATAAGGCGGGTATTACGAACTAATTTAAATAGTAGAAATTTGTTTAAGGCGCTCAACACGTATGCTTGCTCTGAGCTGAGCTACTCTTTTGGAATTGTAAAGTGGAGCAGGATGGACATCCAAAACCTGCAAAGAAAAATAAAGACACTCCTAACAAAAGCACAAAAACATCACCCTCGGAGTGCTATTGAACGTACAATGCTTCCAAGACACCAAGGAGGAAGAAGATTGGTGGATATTGGTAAGCAGCTCGACTAACAAATAATAAACTTACGTTCATATTTCCACAGGTTAGCGGACTCTTCTACACTACATCGAGCAATATGCGAGGCAGACGATTCAACGCCGCTACAGTTGAAGAAACAAGATATTACTTCTCATCACCAAACAGACCGAGAGAAGTTACAAACCTGGCTACAGAAGCCACTTCATTGACGGCATTCAAATGAGGTCAATCAGGACAATGTCGACAACTCAGCGTCGAACTACTGGTTGATTTCAGAACAGATGTTTCCGGAAACGGAGGGCTTCTTGTTAGCTATCCAAGACCAGGTTATTCCGACGAAGAATTATCGGAAGTTCATCATTAGAGATCCCTCAATAAAAAATGACAAACGTAGATATGGCTGTCGAACATCGGAGACAATTCAGCACATAACTGGAGGATGCCAAGCGTTTGCCGCAACCGAATATAAGGAAAGACACGACTCAGCCGCTAAGATACTCCACTAAGAGTTAGCAGAAAAGTTAAACCTATTACAAGTAGTGCCTTATTACAAATACAATCCGGGCCTATTCTTGAGAACAACCAGTTCAAGTTATATTGGGACCGAACGGTTCTGATGAATCAGACAGTAGCTCATAATAGACCAGACATTATACTAATAGATAAAATTTCTAGGCGCAACTACACTAATCGACATTGATATACCTAACAACAACAACCTAAGGCCAAAATACAACGAGAAGATCGCCAAATACAGAGATCTGGAAGTCCAAATTCGAAGGCAATGGGCAATGAACAGCGTCCAAACGATTCCCATAATACTGTCAACAACTGGAGTGATACCAGAGAGCCTCCTGCAGAACATCAAGGGACTAGGCCTTAGTGAGCATCTGTATAAAGCTGTGCAGAAAGCAGTTCTCTTTGCAACTGCGAGAATCGTCCGAAAGTTCGTAGGAAATACAGCAGACAACGTCACC
The DNA here is from genome assembly GCA_034092305.1 of Diaprepes abbreviatus. Classification (NCBI taxonomy): domain Eukaryota; kingdom Metazoa; phylum Arthropoda; class Insecta; order Coleoptera; family Curculionidae; genus Diaprepes; species Diaprepes abbreviatus. Next base: position 4,178,639 of record JASJET010000029.1, on the reverse strand, counting down.
TAGGACCCGATAACATGGAAAGGGTTCCCACAGAGCCTCATACTTTTGGTGTCTTTGTATGCCTGGTGTAAGTGAATAAATCTTGGAGGGAGTGCGAAGCCGTTTGGCTTGTAAATCATAATAAAAAATGTAAAAGATAGAAAATCCAACATCACTATTAGGTTTTGATTGAATTTTTTATGAATCCCAATATATATATATATATATATATATATATATATATATATATATATATATATATATATTAAAAATAAATCAATTTCACGGACAATGTATGGATGGAAAATTTATTTTATTCTACTTACGACCATCAAGAAAACGGATAAACAGTATATTCTCTGCAAATTCCGCTCTAATTCTCTCTCCATACTAGTTTCGACAACCTAGTGGTCTCATCAGTGGAGCTGCAAGGAACTGAGAGTAATATGCACAGAAAACAACTGTCTACTTAAAATCCCCATATCATAAAATATCGGCAGGATATTACCCGCAGAGCTTGATGCCGGATTGCTATCTTAAAAAGTACAAATGAACATCTAAATATACCCTGGAGCGGTAGGAAATTATTAAAAATAAACAATTTCATGGTTTATGTATTTGAAAAATTTATTTTATTCTCCTTATGACCGTTAAGAAAATGGACAGACATTATATTCTCTCATACTCCCACATCTCTTAAAACATTCTGTAGGGTATCCTGCTCACTATATATTTCACCAGTGTGCGTTAAACTTTTCACAGCCCATGCGATCTTTTTAAAAAGATTTAATGTTTGTACCTCAGTAATCGCCAGTCTATAAACCACAGATTGTATGTAAGAAAACTATTAAACTTTAACAAAGTTCGTCTTTTCCAGTCTAGACTTTTTTATATTAGAAGCAGTGGCGTAGTTCTAGATGGAAATGCTAAGATTTTTAGTTGCATTTTCGTACATTGGCTTAAGGGCCGCTGTCATTATTGCCCTCATTACTACCACCTCGTTTATTTAAACGAAATAGCGAATGGAACGAAGATAATACGCTGCCATGGTAGGAATAATTAAAACAATACATTTAAGATACTACTTCGATCATTGTTGTTCTACTGCCGTGTTTTATTTCTCCAATTTTTTTTTTGGATTGAGTTTTCTGAAAAGGCATAGGTCAAAACCGCGTAGAAGTAAAAGGCTAAAGTCATAAATTTTATAACTTATTTTATTATCACAAAACATATACGTTAATAAAGTTTCAAGACAATACGGTTGATAAAAGAGGCTACAAAATAGGCCTTGTTTAACTCTATTAAATATTTGTTATCTTAAGAGAATTCAGCTTAAAAAGCGTATTTTATTTATTTTCCGAATAAAATATGTTTAAAAAGTTGATGCTGGTAGCCTTTACTATATGGTAGTTAATCTGTGGGAAATGTTTAAAAAGGAACTACTATGTTTTATACCACTAAATTTATTTAGAAAACAGTGACTGCAGTTTCAACTCACAGAGTCATTTTCAAGCTGAATTACGAAGGTAGACTAAGTATTCAATACAGAAACATGAGAAAATTTAACAATAAATAAAAACTACCTGGGAAATTACATTATTACAAAGGGGAGGCACTAAATTTTGGGAAGTAATTATTATTTGGCAACAACAAATAACGGAGAAAACCCAAGTTCAGTCTGGTCATTAAGAAAATTTACATTTTTATTTTTACTATATTTATATATTTCTAAAGATTCAAGAATATTTAACTTTTGGCCCTTTGTTGAATAATGTAATCTGTCAGTGTTGCTTAAATTAGGAAAACTGTGGCTGTGTTCTAAGCAATGGTTGGCAAAGCTTGATTCTGTTTTTTGTAGTCTATATGATCGGTGGTGTTCTGAAAAGCGAGTTTTAAAGCTTCTACCACTTTGTCCAATATACAAGCTATCACACTCTGAACATTTTAACTTAATAACTCCTGAGTTATCAAACATATAAATTTTATCTTTAGCATTGTAAAGGATAGGGGACTGATTGTGTTGAGATTTAAAGGCTACTTTTATGTTATGTTTGGAAAGAGTATTAGCTATGTTTTCTGATAGAGTACCACAGTATGACAAAGATATACAAGATGAACTATCTTTATCATTTTTTATTTTGGGATATATTGAATTAAAAGCTAGTTGTTTTGGTTTTTTAGTTAATAATTTCTTTATGGTTTGTTGGGAGAAATTGTTTGATATTGCAATCCTTTCAATGATATTTAGTTCCTCTTGGAGATCTTCTTCAGAGAGAGCCAAAGAGAATGCTCTATGTATCATTGAATTGTATGCAGCCATTTTGTGTTGTAAGGAGTGAAAAAAGTCATTAGATATAGTATTACCTGTAAACGTTGATTTTCTAAAAATTTTAAAATTACACTGATTATTGAGGTGGTGAGATCAAGAAAATTTATTTTATGGTTATTTTCAGTTTCCAGAGCAAATTGAATTTTTGGATGGCAATTATTAATGTATTGTAAGAATTTTTCAAGCTGTCTAGTAGTGCCTTTAAAACATGCTAGAATATCATCCACATATCTCTACCAAAATTGAACATTGTTTTTGCTTAAAGAGGAATTAAGAATTTTGTTTTCTATGTTTGACATGAAAATGTTTGTTAGGAGAGGGCTAAGAGGAGAACCCATTGGTAGGCTTGAATTTTGTAAATAAAATTTGTTATTAAACTGGAAATAGGTTTGTGATAGGCAAAGTTCAAAAGAGGACAAGATTTCAGTAGTCACTATTGGATTTATATTTCGTTCCAGTAAGATTTCTTGGATAAGTATAAAACATTCATCTCTTGGAATATTAGAAAACATGCTTTTTATGTCAAAAGAAACTAGTATGGAGTTATCTGGGGTTTTTATGTTTTTTAGTTTTTGGACGAGATCTACTGAATTATTTAAACTGTGACTTGGTTTTAAGTTGCTTATTTGTTTGAAGAATGAATTTAGTTTCATACCGTGTTGTCTCGTGGGGCTATTTATGGATGAAACGACTTGGCGAATGGGATTTCCTGGTTTGTGATTTTTTATAAGGCCATAAAATTTTGGTGCTTGTGGGCTCGTATTGATTATTCTTTTTTTATCGAATTCTGAACAAATGGCTGTTATGTTTGATAGAGTTTGTTTCAAATTTGTTTGAAAAACTTTTAGGATCGCTTTTAATTTCTGTAATATTTTCGATCAATAGAATAGAAGCATTTATTCAATATTATGAGAAGCAGATCCCAACCGTCGACAAAATTCTAACTAAAATCAATGAAGATCGGGATTTATCTGAAATTAAAAGAACTGATCTCTGAAAATTACTCAGAGAACTTAATTTTTGCCGGGAAAAACCAGATAAGAAATCTATTCTTATAGATCGTCCGGAAACTATCCGTTCGAGGAAATATCTCTCTCAAGAAAAAGGTAGAGTTGCTAGAAATAACACAACTTACAAAATTAGTAATTTAACTGAACTTTTGAAAGATTTTTTTGAATAAAGTTACTGCGGAAAATTGGAGAAAATCCATATAATAAAAGAATTAAACAAAATATGGAACTCCATCTCATGATCGGTGAGATAGAGGAACCAATTATAATTAATTTGAGCGAAGATAGCTTCACTGACTTTGACTACGAATTACGTAGTAACGTTTACCAGTGTAAACACAATTTATTATTTAAATTTTTGTTTTTGTTGTATTTATTGTTTAATGTTGTTTATATATTTTTATTTCATTGTGTCCCATTCTTTGAGTTTATATATATTTAATTCCAATTAACCGTAACTTTTTATTATTTTATTATTGAATTTGTGCCTTTTTCTTAAACGTGTAGAATTAACATGTTTATTTTATTTTTTTTTGGGGCTATCGGATTTCCATATAATAAAATAATTTAAATTAAGATGTCAGTGCAATAGAAATAAAAGTAAGTAGGTCTAATTTTAACTGTAACATATAAAAATTAATTACATTTCAATCCCTTTTTAGTGTTTAATTGTAATTCTGCAGATGGTTTAAGAAATAAATAAACTGAAACGTCAAATGTCCTAAAAAAGGTTTTAATTAATAATAAAATGACCGATAGCCCCAAAAAAATTTTAATATTGATTTTTTAACCGACTTCTAAAAGAAGGAGGTTCTCAATTCGTCGACTATGTATTTTTTTTTATGTATGTACACCGATTACTCCGGAACGGCTGCACCGATTTGAATGAAATTTTTTACGTTATATTCAGGAAGTTGCTGCGGTGGTCCCATATTTTTTTAGATGAAATTGGTGCAGTAAAATCCAAGATGGCGCTTACAATATGGCGGCCAAAAAAATTAATTTTGTCCGATTTTCTCCAAAATTAGTATGAAGGAATCTTCGGGGTTGTACCCAACGAATCTGAAATTATTTTTAAAAAATTCAAAATGGCGGATCCAATATGGCGGACAAAAAAATTAATTTTGTCCGATTTTCTCCAAAATTGGTACGGGGGAGTTTTTGGAATCGCATATGACGAATCTAAAATAATTTAAAAAAAATTCAATTTGGCGGATTCAATATGGCCGACAAAAAAATCGTTTTTGTCCGATTTTCTCCAAAATTGGTACGGGGGAGTTTTCGGAGTCGCCTATGACAAATCTAAAATAATTTTTAAAAAATTCAATATGGCGAATCCAATATGGCGAACGAAAAAATCAATTTTGTCCTATTTTCTCCAAAATTGGTATGGGGAAGTTTTCGGGGCTTCGCATAAATAATCAGAAATTATTTTTAAAAAACTCAATATGGCGGACAAAAAAAATCAATTTTGTCCGATTTTGACCAAAATTGGTACGGGAAAGTTTTCGGGGTCACATATGACGAATCTAAAATTATTTTAAAAAATTCAATCTAGCGTATCCAATATGGTGGATAAAAAATTAATTTATTTTCTTTAAATATCGATATTGGAAGATTTTGGGGCCTATATTTCCAATCTAAAATTAATTTGAAATTTAAGATAGTGGATTTTCAATGACAGATTAAATATTGGTTTGATCCAATTTGATTGGTATTTGGAAAAATCTAAGAACTAAAGAATTTTTAGTGGTTCATTTTAGGGTGATTTACAACTTTGGATAAAATGGGTACTTTTTTGCTAGTTTGGAGTCATTGCGAGGTACACTAATCTCGATTAGTACTTAGTTCAAATAATTTATGAATGTCATAATGAATTCTAAAACTAAAAATAGAAAAATAAAATTTTTATTAAAAAATTGAACCGACTTCTAAAAGTGCGCTAAAAAGTAAAAAATAACCATAAATTTTTATATGAAATTGAACGTTTTGAAGTCGGCGCCAAATTATTTGTAAATGAAATAAATTACTACAAATATATACAAATTATGGTAAGAAAGCAGTTACAAATAAAGTATTTTTATTCTGTTTTTGCAAATCACATTTTGTCAGGTATTAGATTGGCGCCGACTTCAAAAAGTTCAATTTCATATATAAGTTTATGGTTATTTTTCACTTTTTAGCGCACTTTAAGAAGTCGGTTCAATTTTTTAATAAAAATTTTATTTTATATATGTTTAACTGATGATTAAAAATTCCCGCACTTCAAAAATAACATTCGTCAGACCAGATGACAAATCTACCAAAACATTCGTTGGGGCGGATTTGTTCTAAATACCATTGACAAAACGTTACTCGGTGCTCATCATCTCCGAAGTGTAAATGTTGCACAATTTTAAATTTATATGGATTGTATTTATACTTTTCCAAATTCTTTCAGCTTCAGATTTTGCTACACACTTCTTCCTCTTATTTTTCTGCAGGATTATGAAGTTGTTGCTGCTGCATAAAATAACACATTTGTTTCTTTCCTCTCCCTGTCTTCGTTGACGTATGTTTTAAGATGTGGCTGAATAAAAGATCCTTGTTCGACTGGATTTTCTTTTAAACGAGCAAATATGTCTGGAAAGGGTTGCCTTCTTTCTGGAAACCTAACATGAAGAAAAACGATAGCCAGATACGAGAAGTTATCCTAATGGTAATACATTACCTATTAAAATATAATTCAGAAGCTAAAAACTAAGAGAGCCATAACAAATTTGACACCGGAATCTTTTGTTTCGTTAAAAAATAAGAAACTAAAGTGAAAACCGCAACACTATATCTTTAATAATAACTCCAATACCATCTAAAGGGGTCGAAAATGGGACACCCGGTACACACTATGCATTAACGACTTACTCACTTATCTTTTTGAAAGCATTCGAGGTTTTTAAGCTCATCGTACGATTCAGTTTGATTCTACTCTTCCTGCGGAGTTTTTATATCGGCAGAGGTTTCTCACGTTCTTCGTGCGCATTTAGGAAAAGTCTTGGTGCAGAAGTAGAAATTGCCGGCTCGTTTAAAAATGTACTCGCATCGCTAGAGGCATAGCGACTCGTTGCGTTACAGATTCTTGCCTATTGCGATGTTTAATTTAAAATTCTCTCATTACAGTATTTTTCTCGCGAAACCCATTTATAAAGCTCGTAAACCCCTGGGAGTTCGCGTACCACCGCTTAAGAAACACTGCTCTAGAATAATCGTTAGAACATTTTTAATACCCATCCGGGCAGAGGGTGTACCTCCTCCCCGTGGTTTCTGTTGGACAGGAACCTTTTTTAATTATTGTAAAAAAAATAATTATAATCTTAATAGTTACTATAACAATATAGAAATGTTGTTTAATTGTACTTTAAAATAGAACTTATTAAAATGGTAGCAGAACAGTAATACATTATTAGAAAGTGTTGTTAATTAAGTTGGAACAAAATGCAACTTTCTAACATTTTATCAAAAATTAAGAGATATCTTGGTACTTTCCTGATAAAGTCCTTATCAGCTTTATTTGTAGCATTTTACAATATTGGAATGCATACAATTAGTTCAATTTAACGATTATGTTTTCCATCCAAATAAAAATTAAAAATTAAGTCAGTGGGACAACGTCGCATTTCATAACAAATCCTAATAGATGTCACTTTCAAAATTCAAAGAAAATGACCAATCGACAATGGGGGCAACCTTTCTTAATTTTTATTGAAAATGCACATTTTTTCACAGTTTTTTAATATTAATCTTGTTGATATTGTTATGTCGTGTTTGTGTTTTACTAGAAGAGGCAAAATTTAAAGAAATAGATCGGAAAATACGACTTCTATATGTGGAAAGGAAAAAAGATATTTGCGATAGCCAAAAAATAATTTCGGATTCCTGTTCTACGACCTAAAAATAGGAAACACCTTCTGTTAAAAAAAGTACCCTGAATTCTTCAATAAAACGAAAACGGTTCAATTATTCATCGATATTCACTTTATTTCCTTCAAAGTAATCTTCATTGCAAGCAATACACATATTCCAACGCTTCTTCCAATCTTGAAAACACTTTTCATAGGTCGATTTTGGAATCGTGTTCAGCTTCTTCTGACAATTATTCGTTATCGCCTCAATTGTTTCAAAACGCTTTCCGTGAACTGGTAACTTGAGTCGTGGGAATAGGAAAAAGTCACAAGGCATCATATCAGGTGAATACGGAGCTTGCGGAACTCTATGAACGTTGTTTTTTTTGTCAAATAGTCGCGTACAAGATAAGATGTGTAAGCCGGTGTGTTGTTGTGGTGAAGAAACCACGAGCTGTTACTCCACAATTCTGGCCTCTTGTGACAAACACTTTTCCTCAAATATTTAATATGCTCACATAATTATTGTCTGGCCTGGGGAAGAAATTCGGAAACGGCCAACAAAACCTTGATTTTGGATCGACTCTGTCGTGGTTTTTTGGGGTTTTGACGCGTCTGAGAAGCACTATCCCGATGACTGTTGATTAGTTTCGATGTTATATTCATAGATCCATATCTAACGATACCGCCGATAGCATTTTGGCCCAAGGAAAGTATTTCTTTAGCGACATCAATCCGATGCTGTTTCTGCACCAAATTCAGCACTCTCAAATCGTCTCATGCTCAAAACATAGTGCATAACGCTGTGCACCGATCCGAGCGCGGCACCAAGATCAGCTGCTATCTCCCTGATGCTCACACGACGATCTACAAGAACAATTTTCTTTACTTTTTCGATGTTTTCGTCAGTCACACTAGTGAATGGACGACCCACTTTAAACTCTTTGTACCCCTCTCTTGTGTTTTCCACATTGTCGAGTTCCCGCAGGCTACCGTTAACATCTTCCTTCACACACGATATTTTGTTAGAAACACAACATTTCAGACAAACTCTTTACTCAACTAAATTCGACATTGCGAAATTTGCAGAATACAACAAACACTCACTTGTTTATAAAGATATTACGCACAAACTCCCGACAGTTGGCGCTCAAACAGATATTTGAGCACCAGATGACCGATGTACCAACCCAGAAAAAAAATTCTTTTTGATTGTCAAAAATCGTCGAAAATTTGTTCATTTTTTTTCTAAAACATTTTTTCTAAATGCTTCACAAAACCCTGGAAATTTTACAATGGAACAATTGGCCTATTTTAATACTTAAATTGGCATAATTGATAGAAAAGTAAACAAATATTTCATTTTGCTAAAGTCATTTTTAAAATTTTTGTATAATTAAGATTTTTCTATTCACAACCTCTGCGCCTCTGCATTCAAACACGAAGTAACAGTATTCGAGGAACTAGTGCATTGAACCTGAAAAATGGATATTGCATGCTTTGCATAAAACTTTTAGTACACAGGAGGTATAAAGTAACCTTACATGCCTGCATACTAAAGGTTTAACCTGTTGTGTATATTTTAATTTCAAGTAAATATTGCCCTTAGGGAAATTTTATTGTACGGGGTGTTCCATTTTCGACACTTTTAGGGGTGATTGGAGCTATTTTCAAAGATAGAGTGTTGCGGTTTTCACTTTAGTGTCCTACTTTTTAAAGAAACGAAAGATTCCGGTTTCAAATTTGTCATGGCTCTCTTAGTTTTAATCAACAGGGAATTTTCAAAATCTAGGTTTTTAAGACACATCTCGTATTTCCATTATGCGTTAATTTATCAAAAAGGTAAAAACTGATTTTTATAGAGTTTTTTTACGTATAGTTCAGCGGCGCAGTCAGTTTTGTTCTAGAAATTTAAGTTGTTGATATATTAACCAAACTTATGATTTTTTAGATAGGACACCCTGTATATTCTTTATATGTATATTAGCAAAACATTTTGTAAGTAAAAATTGTTCGTCCAATAGAGTAAACAAAAAATGTTTTTCTTGAACATCCAATAATTTGGCGGCAATTTGTTTCATGCTATATCTCGATAAATATTAATGATACATTAAAAATCCATCTGATTTTTAATATTCCTAATTAGTAGTATACTGTTGACCACTGTAACGATTTTTTTGCAATTTAAAAAGCACATACGTACATTAAAATTGTAACTATGCATAAACTGTACAAAAGGGCAACAATTTGTTTATTACTATGTTCAACAATAATTTGTTCATGAAAACATATCATCCAATGTTCATATCTCGTCGAGAAACTACGAATTAAAAAAAATAAAATGAAGCTTATATGACTTATATTCGCAGAGATAATCCGAATTTTTCCGAAAAAATGATTTGAAGTATCCGAGTCACGTTTTTCCCGCTCACCACAGGCTCAAAGAGCACCCCTCCACTGCTCACTTTCTAGTTCTCGAAGCAGGTGCAACTTTAAACTATTGCAACATCAACAATTTTGAAATAATTGAGTTGAAAACTGCTGCACACAATAGCTTAACCATCTCCCTATAAGTTCCTACTTAGATAATCCTATAATAAGAAACAACTCAGCAACGATTTTTTGAAAAAAAAAACTGTATCTCGGCTTCTAGTGGTCGTACAAAATTTGTTTTTCAAACTGTGCGCCAAAATCTCACCTATCACATCCACTTATCAGCATTTCGATATGCACAATTGTCAAAGAGTCATTCTATTTGTTTATGATGAAAAAGCGAACCCCAACTTTGTTTATCAGTTTCAACAATTATATTTTATTGTTCAATAGTACAGAAAATCACCGCAAATACATTCAGCCCAAATGACCCCATGAACTACCTTATGGACGTGTGGTTTCCACAAGATTTCACATTGACATGGACTAATTCTGACGAGTTGCGGGATATATTAAAACAAATAAAAATTAGTATTCTACTGGTTGTGATAAAATTTCTTTTAGGGTGTTGGAAATTTTTCGAGAGAGAATACTGGATGTTCTTGCTGGTGCAATAAATGTCTCCTTCCAACAGGGCAATTTTCCTTCATGTCTCAAGATGGCCATTGTGATTCCGTTGCATAAGGGTGGTAATTTGGATGACCCATCCAACTATCACCCTATATCGCTGCTTCTCACGTTGTCCAAAGTTATCGAAAAGCTAGTAAAGGTCAGACTACTCCATTTCTTAACGACAACTTGATATCAGCATGCCAATTTGGTTTTCAAGCATCTAAAAATACTAATGATGCCATATTCTCGCTTCTTAAAGACATCTATATTAATATCAATGAAAGAGAGGCTGTTGCAGCAGTATTCTGTGATTTTTCGAAAGCTTTCGATCGTGTGAATGACGGGGTGCTTTTGCAGAAGCTTCAGCATTATGGCGTTCGTGGTGTAGCTCACAGTGGTTTTCATTCTATCTTTCGGGAAGGTCACAGGTTGTGAGGTTTGGCGACAACTTCTCTACCTTGTCTGGTGTGAACCATAGTGTACCTCAGGGATCGGGGCTTGGCCCAATTTTATTCTTGTTTTACGTTATTGATTTAACAAATTTGAACATACGGGGGAGTTTTACGCTCTTCGCTGATGATACCACACTTTTGTGGTACTTTAGAGACAGTGAAATGCTTAAAGATACTGTAAATATTGATTTGCATAGAGTTAGGGAATGGTGCAATTCGAACTCGAAGCTGGCTTCGGACTGTTTTGCGGTTAGGATGGTGTCTGCTAAGCTTGATGGTGCATCTGCGAGAATAACTTACCATGCATTGTTTCAGTTTCATTTGAGATATAGTGTGGCGTTTTGGGGTTTTTGCAGCCAGCAACTCTTGAATTCTGTACTTGTGATTCAGAAAAGGGCGCTCAGGTACTTGTGCATAGCCAGATAGAGGGGCTATTGTAAGCAATTGTTTGTACAGAAAAAAATTTTAAATGTTGTGAGTTTGTTTATTTTGGAAGTTTCATGTCTGGTTCATCGCAGGTATGGTGGAAAGGGTAACCTTGAGTCATATCAATGTATTCTGTACAATACAAGAAAGGGCCTGAAATTTAATTGACGGTTCCCGATCTCTAGATTAACGCTGACTAAGAGTTCTATCATTTATGACGGAAAAAAATATATATAACCACCTTAGTTTGCATTATCGATCGATGCTTTATTCATTGTTCCGGAAGAATCTGAAGTGTACTTTGGTGGGGAGGCTGTTTTATAGTTTGGAGGAGTATTATTCCGACAGCTTTTAGTGTTCAGGGTTTTGCTTTGTTTTATTGGCCTTTTAATGGATTTTTCGGTGTTATTTTAGATAAGTTTGATGTTTGGTTACCAACATTTGTATTTTTGTAATAATATTTTGAATTGTACATACTTTCCATTAGATGCTTAGCCTCATCTGGTAGGATTTTAAAACCATAATTAAGTATCACCATTGTTTGTTAGATTAGTTTAGTTTTACTTGGCTTTGTCAATAAGATTGTATAGATCTTGGACAATAAAGCATATTTAATAATAATAATAAAACTAATAATTCATTTGGTTCTTTCTTGTTATTGTTATTATAAGCCTCGATCTTTCATTTGCCCAGCTGCAGACCGCTGTACGACCTCTAGAATAAGCAATCAAAAAAACATAAAAAGTTATAAACAAATTTACTGTGCAAAAAACTATTGAATATTTTTACTTGAAATTTTGCACGCTTGTTGTATGCGATAAGAGGCTCCTTTTAGTGCAGTATGAAGTTAATGTAATATATTTTTCTATTGTTTTTTAACAACTGAAAAAACAACCATTTTAGCACCTTTTTTTTGCAACAACTACCAACAAACTTTGTTTGTAACTTTTTTACTAAAAAATAATATCTTTTCTTAGAACTGAAAGAACCTGTTGTCACATGTTAATTGTCAAATAAAAAATTTTTCCCAAGATAGAAAATGAGACCTAAGATATTACATAATTACTATTATCATTTTGAAGGTTTCTATGTAATCAGAAGTCTAGTCAGGGGCGGATCCAGCCCCTCTCTTTGGGGGGGGGGGTGATATCACAAAAGTACAGTATGTCAAGAAAGGCAAGTTGCCAACGGGGGGGGGGGGGGTGCAAGCAGCATACTCATTCCTAATATAAAAGGCAGAATGGGTTCTACTTTCCTGAACTCAAAGCTCTTGGGAGGGGGGGGGGGCGATCGCAAGTACACACATTCCTATACTATATTCAAGAACTAGAGAGAGTAATAAAACTGTTACCGAAACCTCCAACGTACCTGCTCCAGTGCCGCTGGTAACTGAGAACTGCCGTAAATCTAATTATATTTCATTATATTACTGTAACATAAAAATTCTGATAGTTTAATTTAATTTCTGTCAGTGAGCAAAGTACACCTTAGAGTTTGTTCTTAGTAATTTATCTTGTCTACGTTTGTTTTTATATATTATATATCTAGATAATAATGTTAAAAGCTCTATTGAGATGTGTTCCAACATGACAGGAGTTGGAAAATCTACTATGTACCGAATACTGAAGGAGAAAAAACGACTGGAATTATTAGTACTCCCAAGCCACATTCGATCACAAGTTGAAAAACCTCGTTGGAAGAAGAAATGAAAACTGCAATTAAAGGGGTTGTATATACATTTTATTATGAGAAGCAGATCCCAACCGTCTACAAAATTCTAACTAAAATCAATAAGGATCGCGATTTACCTGCAATTAAAAGAACTCATCTCTGGAAATTGCTCAGAGAACTTAATTTTTGCTGGGAAAAACCAAATAGAAAATCTGTTCCTATAGATAGTCCGGAAACTGTCCATTGGAGAAGTAAATATATCTCTCAATTAAAAGGTAAAGTTGCTAGAAATAACACAATTAACAAAATTAGTAATTTAACTACACTTCTGAAAGATTTTTTTGAATAAAGTTACTGCGGAAAATTGGAAAAAATCCATATAATAAAAGAATAAAAAGAAATGTGAGAACTCGATCTCATGATCGGTGAGATAGAGGAACCAATTATAATTAATTTGAGCGAAGATAGTTTCACTGACTTTGATTAGGAATTATATACGTAATGTTAATTAGTGTAAACTCAATTTATTATTTAAATTTTTGTTTTTGTTGTATTTTATTGTTTAATGTTGTTTATATGTTTTTTTTATATATATTTTTATTTTAGTACGTCCAACTCTTTAATTTTATATATATTTAATTCCAATTAGGCGTAAGTTTATTATTATGTTATTATTGTATTTGTGTCTTTTTCTTAAGCGTGTAGAATTAACATGTTTATCTTATTTTTTGGGGCTATCGTATTTCCATATAATAAAGTAAATTAAATTAAGATATCAGTACAATAGAAATAAAAATAAGTAGTTCTAATTTTAATTACAACATAAAAAAGTAATTACATTTAAATCCCATTTTAGTGTTTAATTGTAATACTGCAGATGGTTTAAGAAATAAATAAACTGAAACGTCAAATATCCTAAAAATGTTTTTAATTAATAATAAAATGACCGATAGCCCCAAAAATACTTTAATATTATATGGACGAATTTATTTTTGACAATGGATATTTTGTAAGTATTTAAATTATAACTTCGAATTTTTTGAGAGAATAAGGCTACGTTTTAGTCCATTATTATAGATCGGTATTTTTGATTATAAAATTTCTAATCCGTTCCTATGAAAAATATATGTGTCTAACTGATTTTGCTAAAGACACCGGACTAAAGAACACAGGTAGTTTGCTAAGAGAAAAAGGATAAAAAATGATTTATTACTCTCTCTAGTTCTTAAATAAACTGTAGTATAAGAGGAAACATCGAGTCCATTTTCCTAAACTCCAAGCTCTTGGGGGGGGGGCGATCGACCCCCCCCCACCCCCCCTTGGATCCGTGCCTGAGTCTAGTAACACTAAATTTTTTCCCTATGATAATTCCGTCGGCCTATAAATATATTAAGAATCCGAAAATATACTTAGTTCTTTTTTCCTCATCAACATATATATCAGTAAAAGATTTTTGTTCCTTCAAATACCCGTTACGGCCTACTAACAGGATCTGATAATTTTTTTAAAAAACGTAAATTTAAGATTCAATACTAAAACTAAATATAATTTTGAAAAGCTTCTAACAAACTAAATCACATGATTCAAAAATATGTAGGATGTCACATCCCCGATACTGTTGAACCTATAAAAAAATTGACTACACCACTGAACCTTATATGAAAAACCCAAGTAGTTCTATTTTTTAACTTTGCGATAAGTTGCAAGTTAACTGAGATACGAGGGGTGCTACAAAATTCATAATTTTCATCGCTCTGTGTCTCTAAGACGAAGAGATTCTTGAAAATTCTCTTAGTAATGTAGTTCGTTCTTCAAAAAGTAGCACAGTGCCACGAAAACTTTATCCTTTTGTTTTTACTAATAACAGAGACAACCCGTAAAACCATTGAAAATTGGACACCCTGTATATTCTGCGTAAGAGTGCATATTAGTATTTTCGATGTTTGAAATCGCGATGTTTCAGGAATGATGATTGGTAGCGAAAAGGTCTTAAAACAATTTTGCTGCGGTGGTCCCCTATTTTTTTGATCGAAATTGATGCAGTGAAGTCCAAGATGGCGCTAACAGTATGTGGGAATTTTCGGGGTCGTACACAACGAATCTGAAATTATTTTTAAAAAATTCAATATGGCGGACGAAAAAATCACTTTCATCCCATTTTCTCCAAAATTGGTATCGGGGAGATTTCGGGGTTGCACAAAATAAATCTGAATTTATTTTTACAAAATTCAATATGGCATATCTAATATGGCGGATAAAAAATTAATTTTGTTCGATTTTTTTCAAAGTTGATATCTCCCCCATTTATTTATATATATATATATATATATATATATATATATATATATATATATATATATATATATATATATATATATTGTGACGCGTTTTTCGTAGGCGGGGAGCGGGGGAGCAAGGTCGCGCTTTGCGGCTCTTCTTCGTTCACGGCAGCGGAACATCGGTCAGTGGATATTTCTCGTGCAGACAGTCATCGGTCAAATGCTCAGCGTAGGGGTATCGGGTCAGCGGCAGCTACGTAAATTCGGGATATCCCTGCTCTCTCAACTGATCAACGGTCTGACTGCCTGAAGGTCAAAACATCCACTCGGGGGTCGGTTCTCGGGCGCCACCCTCGGGATTTAATGTGGTCGAGGGCCCACTTTTTGCACCGGGCAGCTTGTTACAATGGAGAAACGGCAAGCCAGGGGTCAATTGCGTGTATTAGTGCTGGCTGCCGGCTGCCAATTGTTACATGTAATGGTAAAAATGGGACTAGGTAAGAAAACAAACGGTTATAAAACATCCTGTATCCTGTATTCCATTCTTTTATATAAAGACATGGCCTAAAACTAACTTAAAATCTAAGCTATACAACAATATTAACAAATAAACGGGCTGGAGGGCAAGAGTATGTTTTAGAGCTGTTCACGGTCGCTCATTCTGTTCGGTTGCGCTGAAGACGGTAACCCGGCGGTATCATTCGCGACGCTATTCACATATCTCGTACTATTCGGTCGCGACGCTACTCACGCGCCTCATATCTAAAATCCGCGTTCCCGGTTCACGGCGCTTCGTATTAAAACTCTACCGACGGCGGTATACGCGGTATGTAACAACAACACGGCGTCGATCGGCGATAGGCGGCGTCTCTACACGGCGACGGTCTTTACACGCGGCGGCGATAAGCGTCGGGGCGGCAGTTGTTCAGCGCCCTCGGACCTCGGCGGGCACCTGGCGGTAAACACATTCCTGGTCATTAGAGGGGCAGGACGTAAGGAAGGAAGTGTGTGGTAAAAACCATATACACACAAGCCTAGCCTCACCTACATCACCAGACCAGGAAGGCGCGGCCCAGCAGGCGACCCAGTCCAGTCCGTTTGGACTGTTGACCCGGGTGGAGACCGTTTGGTTCTCCGGGAAATAATGGTCTGCTGGGACTTAAATAGACGGCTCGAGCTCCCACTACGCTGACGTGTGACGGTGTGCGGTGATCGCGCATACGATACTGCTGTATGCGGCGCGCGATTACTATGGTCGGACGCTCTGAAAATCTCGGAAAATGATATTTCCCGGCATAGCGCGGCGAATCTAATTATATTCCGGTAATATTAAAACTTCGAGCAAACTTTTCCCGCAAGAATCAGATTTTTCGGATGTTAAATAAAGAAATAAAACCCCGGCGAACATACACTTGCCCAAAATTTTAGTAACTTCGTTACAATATATATATATATATATATATATATATATATATATATATATATATATATATATATATATATATATATTTAGTTGGTTATTTTCTTGGGAATATGGTTCATTTTATATTGAAACTACATATATAAAGTAGTCATACTTACATATATATTTTTATTTTTCAGAAAGTTTCGATTCTTTCGAATCTTTTTCAACTGACGGTTTCGGCGAATGCATTAAGAACAGAGATTTTTGTGTTAAACAAAAATTAATTACATCATAAACCAATTATAATCCCTCACTCTTTTGTGTATTCACTTTTCAAAAAAATTTTTAACAGTCCAGTTAGAAGAATGGACACTACATTTTTAACCCTATAACTGACTTGACTTCAATAAAAAAAAATTGAACCGACTTCTAAAAGTGTGCTAAAAAATAAAAAATAGCTATAAATTTTTATATGAAATTGAAATTTTTGAAGTAGGCGCCAAATTATTTCTAAATAAAATAAGTAACTACTAATATATACAAATTATGGTAAGAAAGCAATTATAAATAGAGTCTTTTTTAATCTGTTTATGCCAATCACATTTTGGCAGGTATTAGTTTGGCGCCAACTTCAAAAGTTTCATTTTCATATAAAAATTTATACTTATTTTTTACTTTTTAGAGCACTTTTAGAAGTCGGTTCAATTTTTTTTCTAAAAATTTTATTGACTTTTGAACTTGAATAACACTTTTATCAGAAGTAGAATCGGTGGGGAATTTTGGTGTTTTATTTGTAATAGTGTATTTAAGACATGTACCAATTTTCAGCTTTATGCAAATTTTTTCGAAGTTAGATGTCTATTTTGACTGGATTACACTGTAATATAGCAGGTCGCCAAGCAAGCAAAATGAAGAAAATTAGACCGTTCAACTTTAAAGGCATCACCAAAGCTGTCGCACTGTATAATGATACAACCTGTTTTTAAAACATCTCATAAAATGATATCCGGCAAACCTTCCGATATCCGTTTGTACAATTCAATTATTTTTTATATATGTATTCTTCGATTCTCGTTTACATAAAAAAGTTTAAAATGACGGAAACGGGCTTTGTTAAAATATCAGAGCTATCATAAACAGTGGTTTTTGAAAGGAACATTTTTACAAACAATAATTTGGGATTTAAAAAGGAGTCGACAGGCGTAGATTTTGATAATATTTATTCATACATGGAGTGCCGAAAATAAATGTAGCAAAAGCATTATTTTAAAATATCTTCACTTTTTTATGTTGGAAAACAATAAAATGATTTCGAAATTATAATTTTAACCGCTTACACAGTTGCTTAAAAAGATAGTACTGCCATACGTTTCATTAAAATCTCATTTGGCATCTTTGAGGCTTGCTGGTTGATAATCAATTGCGAGAATTTTGCATAAAGCGTGTCTTTATTCGCTGCCCTGATGCGTATCTATTTTTTGGAGCTGACGTTGTTTTCAGTTTTAACTTTTGCGCAATGTCAGTGCGGTCGTCAACCCTCGTGAGAGTTCTCGAGGTAGTAGGCATCACTGTTGTTCAGAATGCCATACTTCTAACTTCAATCGACTCACGAATCATTCTTGTCTTGTAATATTCCATGTTGGTAATCGGCAAAATTAATTTTGAAAAGTAGACCTCGCCGAGTTTCTCCTGTTGGTTTGGTCTATGTATGTGTTATACAGGGTGTTTCTAAGTAAGTGCAGAAAATTTTAAAGAGTTATTCTTGAGCTAAGACAAGAATATTGTCTTTTTAATTTTTAAGTCTTTTTTTTATATTGATTTGTTTTCCTTTACAATGTTACGTATTTTTCATTGTTAAATGTCTTGTGCCAGAATGTCTCTAGCCGAGAATTTCTTATTTTATTTTAAAATTACACAACACACAAAACTTCTCTTTTTTCTTTATAATTGTTGGCTAAAACAACACACAACAGCTCTCTTAGGGAGATCGTTGGTGCGATTCGGAACTTGAATTGTGGAATTCATAGTTAGTTTAGTTACCGATGCCGGATAATGCAACCTATATCTTTAGAGTAGCAAGTTCGTGTGTCAAGTTTTGATATATTTCTTTTTTAATTTACTGTCGCGCCACAACATGGCGGTTTTATACAACATTGTTGATTTGTGTTATTCTTATGTTGTCACTGTGTCTTATTAACTATTTTTCAACGGTGAAATCTGTTTTAGGAGACAGATGCAATGGCCTGATGAGTCCCACACTAGGACGAAACAGCGCTGTCGTCATTTTTCTGCCCCGTAGTTTTTCCATGATCTTTGGAGTTCTCCGCACTTTTTAGCATGAGAGTAATATTTCTCTTTGTCCGCATAGCCGAGAATTTCTTATTTTATTATATATATACAGGGTGGTTCAAAAATCGATCACGAAACTTAAGGGGGTGATTCTACTTGACAAAATAAGGGTAGAGCTTCATATAATTTTTTTTCAAAATGTCATTCGTTTTCGAGTTACAAGCCGTCCAAGTTCAAGTTTTTATTTTTTGTTTTTTGAATTACTCGCTTACAGGAAAACCGATTTGACTAATATTTGAAAGATAGGCTAAGTCTTCTGCGCTTCATCATTTTAGTAACAATTCACATTGATTGTTTGCCGCTAGAGGGCACTTTACCTACATTGAAAATTGTTTTTTTGTCATAATTTTTTAGTGTTGACAGCTACAGTAGTTT
Organism: Diaprepes abbreviatus; assembly: GCA_034092305.1. Classification (NCBI taxonomy): domain Eukaryota; kingdom Metazoa; phylum Arthropoda; class Insecta; order Coleoptera; family Curculionidae; genus Diaprepes; species Diaprepes abbreviatus. Next base: position 4,159,441 of record JASJET010000029.1, on the reverse strand, counting down.
TTGGCATAATTTCTGAAAGACTAATGTCAGGCCTTTAAAAAAGGTGCTCTTTATTTACATCGCTAAACCCAACGGTTTAGACGTAAATCACCCTTAAAAATTAAGTTGTGAATTTACTTTTCTCATTTCATTACCACCAGCTACCAGGTAAATAGCTATCAAAGTATACTAGAGCTGTCAGTTTAACATCAAATAAATTCGCTTTTTAAACTATTTAATTTATAATCTTAAAATAACTAATAATGGCTAATCAGAAAATATTCATATTATGGATTATTGCGATATACATTTAATTGATAAAAATTAATGAAACGGTACTAAACAAACTAAAAAAGATTCTCAAAATGTCCCCCATTTTCTTCAATACATTTCCTAACACTCTTCAAAAAATGTCGCCTAACTCGATGAAAAATTTCTGGTGTTTCTTTAATAATTTGGCACTTTTCGATTATCCTGAAGCGAAGATCCTCGACGTTGATTACTGGAATATCGTACACCAATTGTTTCAAATGACCCCAAAAGAAAAAATCCATAGGATTAAGGTCTGGTGACCTCGCTGCCCATGCCAATGGTCCACTTCGTCCAATGGCACATCTTCCAGATACAATGGGAGACGATTTTGGATAAAATCTAAGTATACGTCACCAGTTAATGGGCCATCAAAGAAATGAGGACCAATAAGGTAATCTCCTATTATCCCTGCCCACACATTTAGTGAAAATCTACGCTGATGTTTCGTTTCTACCACATTGTTTGGGTTCTCGTAAGCATATGTGTGGATGTTGTGTAGATTTGTTATGCCATCACGAGTGAAACCAGCTTCGTCAGTGAATAATATGACGCCAATTAATCGATTATCGTGTTCATACTTAGCTAGGATCTGATTGCACATTTCCAACCGTCTCGGCCGATCATCGTCATAAAGAGCCTGCACCTTTTTTGAATGAAACGGGTAGAGTTGTTCTTCTCTTAGTATCCTCCATGAACTAGCCTGACAGAGCCGCACTTCATTCCCAATTTTTCTAGTGCTAATACCTGGATTATCTTCAATAATTTCAAGCACTCTTTCTTCTTGTTGCACGTTTCTAGCAGTTCTAGGTCTTCCCCTATTTCCATTATAACTTTTAAAGGAACCACATTCCGCAAGCCTCCTGTGCACACTGGAAAATGTTTGAGCATGAGGGATATTTCTTTCCGGATAACTCTCCATATAATATCTTCTTGCCAACTCTGCATTACCATTTGCTTTTCCATAACAAAAATGGATATCACAATATTCGATATTTGAATATTGGTGATTAGCCATTATTAGTTATTTTAAGATTATAAATTAAATAGTTTAAAAAGCGAATTTATTTGATGTTAAACTGACAGCTCTAGTATACTTTGATAGCTATTTACCTGGTAGCTGGTGGTAATGAAATGAGAAAAGTAAATTTACCACTTAATTTTTAAGGGTGATTTACGTCTAAACCGTTGGGTTTAGCGATGTAAATAAAAAGAACCTTTTTTAAAGGCCTGGCATCAGTCTTTCAGAAATTATGCCAAAAACTACTGTAACTGTCAACACTAAAAAATTATGACAAAAAAACAATTTTCAATGTAGGTAAAGTGCCCTCTAGCGGCAAACAATCAATGTAAATTGTTACTAAAATGATGAAGCGCAGAAGACTTAGCCTATCTTTCAAATATTAGTCAAATCGGTTTTCCTGTAAGCGAGTAATTCAAAAAAAAAAAATAAAAACTCGAAAACGAATGACATTTTGAAAAAAAATTATATGAAGCTCTACCCTTATTTTGTCAAGTAGAATCACCTCCTTAAGTTTCGTGATCGATTTTTGAATCACCCTGTATAAAAGGCATAATCGGTTCTATTTTCCTGTACTCAAAGCTCTTGGGAAGGAGAGTTGCGATCGCAAGAAAAACAAGTTGTCAACGGTAGGGAGTGCCAGCAGCATACACAGTTCTAATGTAAGAGGCATAAACGGTTCTATTTTCCTGGACTCAAAGCTCTTGGGAAGGAGAGTTGCGATGGCAAGAAAAACAAGTTGTCAACGGGAAGGAGTGCCAGCAGCATACTCAGTTCTAATATAAAAGGCATAATCGGTTCTATTCTCCTGTACTCAAAGCTGTTGGGAAGGAGAGTTGCGAACGCAAGAAAAACAAGTTGTCAAAGGGAGGGAGTACCTGCAGCATACACGTTTCTAATATAAAAGGCATAATCGTTTATATTTTCCTGTACTCAAAGCTCTTGGGAAGGAGAGTTGCGATCGCAAGAAAAACAAGTTGTCAACGGGAGGGAGTGCCAGCAGCATACACAGTTCTAATATAAAAGGCATAATCGTTTCTATTTTCCTGTACTCAAAGCTCTTGGGAAGGAGAGTTGCGAACGCAAGAAAAACAAGTTGTCAACGGGAGGGAGTGCCAGCAGCATACACAGTTCTAATATAAAAGGCATAATCGGTTCTATTTTCCTGTACACAAAGCTCTTGGGAAGGAGAGTTGCGATCGCAAGAAAAACAAGTTGTCAACGGGAGGGAGTGCCAGCAGCATACACAGTTCTAATATAAAAGGCATAATCGGTTCTATTTTCCTGTACACAAAGCTCTTGGGAAGGAGAGTTGCGAACGCAAGAAAAACAAGTTGTCAACGGGAGGGAGTGCCAGCAGCATACACAGTTCTAATATAAAAGGCATAATCGTTTCTACTTTCCTGTACTCAAAGCTCTTGGGAAGGAGAGTTGCGAACGCAAGAAAAACAAGTTGTCAACGGGAGGGAGTGCCAGCAGCATACACAGTTCTAATATAAAAGGCATAATCGGTTCTATTTTCCTGTACTCGAAGCTCTTGGGAAGGAGAGTTGCGATCGCAAGAAAAACAAATTGTCAACGGGAGGGAGTGCCTGCAGCATACACGTTTTTAATATAAAAGGCAGAATCGGTTCTATTTTCCTGAACTTAAAGCTCTTGGGAAGGAGAGGGGCGATCGCAAGAAAAACAAGTTGTCAACGAGAGGGAGTGCCAGCAGCATACACAGTTCTAACATAAAAGGCAGAATCGGTTCTATTTTCCTGTACTCAAAGCTCTTGGGAAAGAGAGTTGCGATCGCAAGAAAAACAAGTTGTCAACGGGAGGGAGTGAAAGCAGCATACACATTTCTAATATAAAAGGCATAATCGGTTCTATTTTCCTGCACACAAAGCTCTTGGGAAGGAGAGTTGCGATCGCAAGAAAAACAAGTTGTCAACGGGAGGGAGTGCCAGCAGCATACACAGTTCTAATATAAAAGGAATAATCGCTTCTATTTTCCTGTACTCAAAGCTCTTGGGAAGGAGAGTTGCGATCGCAAGAAAAACAAGTTATAAACGGGAGGGAGTGCCAGCAGCATACACAGTTCTAATATAAAAGGCATAATCGGTTCTATTCTCCTGTACTCAAAGCTGTTGGGAAGGAGAGTTGCGAACGCAAGAAAAACAAGTTGTCAAAGGGAGGGAGTACCTGCAGCATACACGTTTCTAATATAAAAGGCATAATCGTTTATATTTTCCTGTACTCAAAGCTCTTGGGAAGGAGAGTTGCGATCGCAAGAAAAACAAGTTGTCAACGGGAGGGAGTGCCAGCAGCATACACAGTTCTAATATAAAAGGCATAATCGTTTCTATTTTCCTGTACTCAAAGCTCTTGGGAAGGAGAGTTGCGAACGCAAGAAAAACAAGTTGTCAACGGGAGGGAGTGCCAGCAGCATACACAGTTCTAATATAAAAGGCATAATCGGTTCTATTTTCCTGTACACAAAGCTCTTGGGAAGGAGAGTTGCGATCGCAAGAAAAACAAGTTGTCAACGGGAGGGAGTGCCAGCAGCATACACAGTTCTAATATAAAAGGCATAATCGGTTCTATTTTCCTGTACACAAAGCTCTTGGGAAGGAGAGTTGCGAACGCAAGAAAAACAAGTTGTCAACGGGAGGGAGTGCCAGCAGCATACACAGTTCTAATATAAAAGGCATAATCGTTTCTACTTTCCTGTACTCAAAGCTCTTGGGAAGGAGAGTTGCGAACGCAAGAAAAACAAGTTGTCAAAGGGAGGGAGTGCCAGCAGCATACACAGTTCTAATATAAAAGGCATAATCGGTTCTATTTTCCTGTACTCGAAGCTCTTGGGAAGGAGAGTTGCGATCGCAAGAAAAACAAATTGTCAACGGGAGGGAGTGCCTGCAGCATACACGTTTTTAATATAAAAGGCAGAATCGGTTCTATTTTCCTGAACTTAAAGCTCTTGGGAAGGAGAGGGGCGATCGCAAGAAAAACAAGTTGTCAACGAGAGGGAGTGCCAGCAGCATACACAGTTCTAACATAAAAGGCAGAATCGGTTCTATTTTCCTGTACTCAAAGCTCTTGGGAAAGAGAGTTGCGATCGCAAGAAAAACAAGTTGTCAACGGGAGGGAGTGAAAGCAGCATACACATTTCTAATATAAAAGGCATAATCGGTTCTATTTTCCTGTACACAAAGCTCTTGGGAAGGAGAGTTGCGATCGCAAGAAAAACAAGTTGTCAACGGGAGGGAGTGCCAGCAGCATACACAGTTCTAATATAAAAGGAATAATCGCTTCTATTTTCCTGTACTCAAAGCTCTTGGGAAGGAGAGTTGCGATCGCAAGAAAAACAAGTTATAAACGGGAGGGAGTGCCAGCAGCATACACAGTTCTAATATAAAAGGCATAATCGGTTATTTTTACCTGAACTCGAAGCTCTTGGGAAGGAGAATTGCGATCGCAAGAAAAACAAGTTGTCAACGGGAGGGAGTGCCAGCATCATATTCAGTTCTAATACAAAAGGCATAATCGGTTCTATTTTCCTGTACTCAAAGCTATTGGGAAGGAGAGTTGCGATCGCAAGAAGAACAATTTGTCAACGGGAGGGAGTGCCTGCAGCATACACGTTTCTAATATAAAAGGCATAATCGGTTCTATTTTCCTGTACTCAAAACTCTTGGGAAGGAGAGTTGCGATCGCAAGAAAAACAAGTTGTCAACGGGAGGGGTGCCTGCAGCATACACATTTTTAATATAAAATTCATAATCGGTTCTATTTTCCTGTACTCAAAGCTCCTGGAAAGGAGAGTTGCGATAGCAAGAAAAAAAAGTTGTCAACGGGAGGGAGCGCCAGCAGCATACAGAGTTCTAATATAAAAGGCATAATCGGTTCTATTCTCCTGTACTCAAAGCTGTTGGGAAGGAGAGTTACGAACGCAAGAAAAACAAGTTGTCAAAGGGAGGGAGTACCTGCAGCATACACGTTTCTAATATAAAAGGCATAATCGTTTATATTTTCCTGTACTCAAAGCTCTTGGGAAGGAGAGTTGCGATCGCAAGAAAAACAAGTTGTCAACGGGAGGGAGTGCCAGCAGCATACACAGTTCTAATATAAAAGGCATAATCGTTTCTATTTTCCTGTACTCAAAGCTCTTGGGAAGGAGAGTTGCGAACGCAAGAAAAACAAGTTGTCAACGGGAGGGAGTGCCAGCAGCATACACAGTTCTAATATAAAAGGCATAATCGGTTCTATTTTCCTGTACACAAAGCTCTTGGGAAGGAGAGTTGCGATCGCAAGAAAAACAAGTTGTCAACGGGAGGGAGTGCCAGCAGCATACACAGTTCTAATATAAAAGGCATAATCGGTTCTATTTTCCTGTACACAAAGCTCTTGGGAAGGAGAGTTGCGAACGCAAGAAAAACAAGTTGTCAACGGGAGGGAGTGCCAGCAGCATACACAGTTCTAATATAAAAGGCATAATCGTTTCTACTTTCCTGTACTCAAAGCTCTTGGGAAGGAGAGTTGCGAACGCAAGAAAAACAAGTTGTCAACGGGAGGGAGTGCCAGCAGCATACACAGTTCTAATATAAAAGGCATAATCGGTTCTATTTTCCTGTACTCGAAGCTCTTGGGAAGGAGAGTTGCGATCGCAAGAAAAACAAATTGTCAACGGGAGGGAGTGCCTGCAGCATACACGTTTTTAATATAAAAGGCAGAATCGGTTCTATTTTCCTGAACTTAAAGCTCTTGGGAAGGAGAGGGGCGATCGCAAGAAAAACAAGTTGTCAACGAGAGGGAGTGCCAGCAGCATACACAGTTCTAACATAAAAGGCAGAATCGGTTCTATTTTCCTGTACTCAAAGCTCTTGGGAAAGAGAGTTGCGATCGCAAGAAAAACAAGTTGTCAACGGGAGGGAGTGAAAGCAGCATACACATTTCTAATATAAAAGGCATAATCGGTTCTATTTTCCTGTACACAAAGCTCTTGGGAAGGAGAGTTGCGATCGCAAGAAAAACAAGTTGTCAACGGGAGGGAGTGCCAGCAGCATACACAGTTCTAATATAAAAGGAATAATCGCTTCTATTTCCCTGTACTCAAAGCTCTTGGGAAGGAGAGTTGCGATCGCAAGAAAAACAAGTTATAAACGGGAGGGAGTGCCAGCAGCATACACAGTTCTAATATAAAAGGCATAATCGGTTCTTTTTACCTGAACTCGAAGCTCTTGGGAAGGAGAATTGCGATCGCAAGAAAAACAAGTTGTCAACGGGAGGGAGTGCCAGCATCATATTCAGTTCTAATACAAAAGGCATAATCGGTTCTATTTTCCTGTACTCAAAGCTATTGGGAAGGAGAGTTGCGATCGCAAGAAGAACAAGTTGTCAACGGGAGGGAGTGCCTGCAGCATACACGTTTCTAATATGAAAGGCATAATCGGTTCTATTTTTCTGTACTCAAAACTCTTGGGAAGGAGAGTTGCGATCGCAAGAAAAACAAGTTGTCAACGGGAGGGGTGCCTGCAGCATACACATTTTTAATATAAAATTCATAATCGGTTCTATTTTCCTGTACTCAAAGCTCCTGGAAAGGAGAGTTGCGATAGCAAGAAAAAAAAGTTGTCAACGGGAGGGAGCGCCAGCAGCATACAGAGTTCTAATATAAAAAGCAGAATCGATTCTATTTTCCTGAACTCAAAGCTCTTGGGAAGGAGAGTTGCGATCGCAAGAAAAACAAATTGTCAACGGGAGGGAGTGCCTGCAGCATACACGTTTTTAATAAAAAAGGCAGAATCGGTACTATTTCCGTGAACTTAAAGCTCTTGGGAAGGAGAGGGGCGATCGCAAGAAAAACAAGTTGTCAACGGGAGGGAGTGCCAGCAGCATACACAGTTCTAATATAAAAGGCAGAATCGGTTCTATTTTCCTGTACTCAAAGCTCTTGGGAAAGAGAGTTGCGATCGCAAGAAAAGCAAATTGTCAACAGGAGGGAGTGCCTGCAGCATACACGTTTTTAATATAAAAGGCAGAATCGGTTCTATTTTAATGAACTTAAGGCTCTTGGGAAGGAGAGGGGCGATCGCAAGAAAAACAAGTTGTCAACGGGAGGGAGTGCCAGCAGCATACACAGTTCTAATATAAAAGGCATAATCGTTTCTATTTTCCTGTACTCGAAGCTCTTGGGAAGGAGAATTGCGATCGCAAGAAAAACAAGTTGTCAACGGGAGGGAGTGCCAGCATCATACACAGTTCTAATATAAAAGGCATAATCGGTTCTATTTTCCGGTACTCAAAACTCTTGGGAAGGAGAGTTGCGATCGCAAGAAAAACAAGTTGTCAACGGGAGGGAGTGCCTGCAGCATACACATTTTTAATATAAAAGGCATAATCGGTTCTATGTTCCTGTACTCAAAGCTCTTGGGAAGGAGAGTTGCGATCGCAAGAAAACAAGTTGTCAACGGGAGGGAGTGCCTGCAGCATACACATTTTTAATATAAAATTCATAATCGGTTCTATTTTCCTGTACTCAAATCTCTTGGAAAGGAGAGTTGCGATCGCAAGAAAAACAAGTTGTCAACGGGAGGGAGTGCCAGCAGCATACACAGTCCTAATATAAAAAGCAGAATCGGTTCTATTTTCCTGTACCCAAAGCTCTTGGGAAGGAGAGTTGCGATCGCGAGGAAAACAAGTTGTCAACGGGAGGGAGTGCCTGCAGCATACACTTTTCTAATATAAAAGGCAGAATCGGTTCTATTTTCCTGAACTCAAAGCTCTTGGGAAGAAGAGTTGCGATCGCAAGAAAAACAAGTTGTCAACGGGAGGGAGTGCCAGCAGCATACACGTTTCTAATATAAAAGGCATAATCGGTTCTATTTTCCTGTACTCAAAGCTCTTGGGAAGGAGAGTTGCGAACGCAAGAAAAACAAGTTGTCAACGGGAGGGAATGACTGCAGCATACACGTTTCTAATATAAAAGGCATAATCGGTTCTATTTTCCTTTACTCGAAGCTCTTGGGAAGGAGAGTTGCGATCGCAAGAAAAACAAGTTGTCAACGGGAGGGAGTGCCAGCAGCATACACATTTCTAATATAAAAGGCATAATCGGTTCTATTTTCCTGTACTCAAAGCTCTTGTGAAGGAGAGTTGCGATCGCAAGAAAAACAAGTTGTCAACGGAAGGGAGTGCCAGCAGCATACACAGTTCTAATATAAAAGGCTGAATTGGTTCTATTTTCCTGAACTTAAAACTCTTGGGAGGGAGAGGGGTGATCGCAGGAAAAACATGTTGTCAACGGGAGGGAGTGCCTGCAGCATACACATTTCTAATATAAAAGGAATAATCGGTTCTACTTTCCTGTACTCAAAGCTCTTGGGAAGGAGAGTTGCGATCGCAAGAAAAACAAGTTGTCAACGGGAGGGAGTGCCTGCAGCATACACGTTTCTAATATTAAAGGCATAATCGGTTCTATTTTCCTGTACTCAAAGCTCTTGGGAAGGAGAGTTGCGATCGCAAGAAAAACAACTTGTCAACGGGAGTGAATGCCTGCAGCATACACGTTTCTAATATGAAAGGAATAATCGGTTCTATTTTCCTTTACTCAAAGCTCTTGGGAAGGAGAGTTGCGATCGCAAGAAAAACAAGTTGTCAACGGAAAGGAGTGCCAGCAGCATAAACATTTCTAATATAAAAGGCATAATCGGTTCTATTTTCCTGTACTCAAAGCTCTTGGAAAGGAGAGTTGCGATCGCAAGAAAAACAAGTTGTCAACGGGAGGGAGTGCCAGCAGCATACACAGTTCTAATATAAAAGGCTGAATCGGTTCTATTTTCCTGTACACAAAACTCTTGGGAAAGAGGGTTGCGATCGCAAGAAAAACAAGTTGTCAACGGGAGGGAGAGCCAGCAGTATACACATTCCTAATATAAGAGGCAGAATCGGTTCTACTTTCCTGTACTCAAAAGCTCTTGGGAAGGAGAGTTGCGATCGCAAGAAAAACAAGTTATCAACGGGAGGGAGTGCCATAAGCATACACATTTCTAATATAGAAGGCATAATCGGTTCTATTTTCCTGTACATAAAGCTCTTGGGAAGGAGAGTTGCGATCGCAAGAAAAACAAGTTGTCAACGGGAGGGAGTGTCTGCAGCATACACAGTTCTAATATAAGGGTCAGAATCGGTTCTACTTTCCTGTACTCAAAGCTCTTGGGAAGGAGAGTTGCGATCGCAAGAAAAACAAGTTGTAAACGGGAGGGATTGCCTGCAGCATACACAGTTCTAATATAAGAGACAGAATCGGTTCTACTTTCCTGTACTCAAAGTTCTTGGGAAGGAGAGTTGCGATCGCAAGAAAAACAAGTTGTCAACGGGAGGGAGTGCCAGCAGTATACACATTTCTAATATAAAAGGCATAATCGGTTCTATTTTCCTGTACTCAAAGCTCTTGTGAAGGAGAGTTGCGATCGCAAGAAAAACAAGTGTCAACGGGAGGAAGTGCCAGCAGCATATACAGTTCTAATATAAGAGGCAGAATCGGTTCTACTTTCCTGTACTCAAAGCTCTTGAGAAGGAGAGTTGCGATCGCAAGAAAAACAAGTTGTCAACGGGAGGGAGTGCCTGCAGCATACACTTTTCTAATATAAAAGGCATAATCGGTTCTATTTTCCTGTACTCAAAGCTCTTGGGAAGGAGAGTTGCGATCGCAAGAAAAACAAGTTGTCAACGGGAGGGAGTGCCAGCAGCTTACACATTTCTAATATAGAAGGCATAATCGGTTCTATTTTCCTGTACACAAAGCTCTTGGGAAGGAGAGTTGCGATCGCAAGAAAAACAACTTATAAACGGGAGGGAGTGCCAGCAGCATACACAGTCCTAATATAAAAGGCATAATCGGTTCTATTTTCCTGTACTCAAAGCTCTTGGGAAGGAGAGTTGCGATCGCAAGAAAAACAAGTTATAAACGGGAGGGAGTGCCAGCAACATACACAGTTCTAATATAAAAGGCATAATCGGTTCTACTTTCCTGTACTCAAAGTTCTTGGGAAGGAGAGTTGCGATCGCAAGAAAAACAAGTTGTCAACGGGAGGGAGTGCCAGCAGTATACCCATTTCTAATATAAAAGGCATAATCGGTTCTATTTTCCTGTACTCAAAGCTCTTGTGAAGGAGAGTTGCGATCGCAAGAAAAACAAGTGTCAACGGGAGGAAGTGCCAGCAGCATACACAGTTCTAATATAAGAGGCAGAATCGGTTCTACTTTCCTGTACTCAAAGCTCTTGAGAAGGAGAGTTGCGATCGCAAGAAAAACAAGTTGTCAACGGGAGGGAGTGCCTGCAGCATACACGTTTCTAATATAAAAAGCATAATCGGTTCTATTTTCCTGTACTCAAAGCCCTTGTGAAGGAGAGTTGCGATCGCAAGAAAAACAAGTGTCAACGGGAGGAAGTGCCAGCAGCATACACAGTTCTAATATAAGAGGCAGAATCGGTTCTACTTTCCTGTACTCAAAGCTCTTGAGAAGGAGAGTTGCGATCGCAAGAAAAACAAGTTGTCAACGGGAGGGAGTGCCTGCAGCATACACGTTTCTAATATAAGAGGCATAATCGGTTCTATTTTCCTGTACTCAAAGCTCTTGGGAAGGAGAGTTGCGATCGCAAGAAAAACAAGTTATCAACGGGAGGGAGTGCCAGAAGCATACACATTTCTAATATAGAAGGCATAATCGGTTCTATTTTCCTGTACACAAAGCTCTTGGGAAGGAGAGTTGCGATCGCAAGAAAAACAAGTTATAAACGGGAGGGAGTGCCAGCAGCATACATAGTTCTAATATAAAAGGCATAATCGGTTCTATTTTCCTGTACTCAAAGCTCTTGGTAAGGAGAGTTGCGATCGCAAGAAAAACAAGTTATAAACGGGAGGGAGTGCCAGCAGCATACACGTTTCTAATATAAAAGGCATAATCGGTTCTATTTCCCTGTACTCAAAGCTCTTGTGAAGGAGAGTTGCGATCGCAAGAAAAACAAGTTGTCAACGGGAGGGAGTGCCAGCAGCATACACAGTTCTAATATAAAAGGCATAATCGGTTCTATTTTCCTGTACTCAAAGCTCCTGTGAAGGAGAGTTGCGATCGCAAGAAAAACAAGTTGTCAACGGGAGGGAATGCCTGCAGCATACACGTTTCTAATATAAAAGGCATAATCGGTTCTATTTTCCTTTACTCGAAGCTCTTGGGAAGGAGAATTGCGATCGCAAGAAAAACAAGTTATCAACGGGAGGGAGTGCCAGAAGCATACACATTTCTAATATAAAAGGCATAATCGGTTCTATTTTCCTGTACACAAAGCTCTTGGGAAGGAGAGTTGCGATCGCAAGAAAAACAAGTTGTCAACGGGAGGGAGTGCCAGCAGCATACACAGTTCTAATATAAAAGGCATAATCGGTTCTATTTTCCTGTACTCAAAGCTCTTGTGAAGGAGAGTTGCGATCGCAAGAAAAACAAGTTGTCAACGGGAGGGAGTGCCAGCAGCATACACAGTTCTAATATAAGAGGCAGAATCGGTTCTACTTTCCTGTACTCAAAGCTCTTGGGAAGGAGAGTTGCGATCGCAAGAAAAACAAGTTGTCAACGGGAGGGAGTGCCTGCAGCATACACGTTTCTAATATAAAAGGCATAATCGGTTCTATTTTCCTGTACTCAAAGCTCTTGGGAAAGAGAGTTGCGATCGCAAGAAAAACAAGTTGTCAACGGGAGGGAATGCCTGCAGCATACACGTTTCTGATATGAAAGGCATAATCGTTTCTATTTTCCTTTACTCAAAGCTCTTGGGAAGGAGAGTTGCGATCGCAAGAAAAACAAGTTGTCAACGGGAAGGAGTGCCAGCAGCATAAACATTTCTAATATAAAAGGCATAATCGGTTCTATTTTCCTGTACTCAAAGCTCTTGGGAAGGAGAGTTGCGATCGCAAGAAAAACAAGTTGTCAACGGGAAGGAGTGCCAGCAGCATAAACATTTCTAATATAAAAGGCATAATCGGTTCTATTTTCCTTTACTCAAAGCTCTTGGGAAGGAGAGTTGCGATCGCAAGAAAAACAAGTTGTCAACGGGAGGGAGTGCCAGCAGCATACACAGTTCTAATATAAAAGGCTGAATCGGTTCTATTTTCCTGTACTCAAAGCTCTTAAGAAGGAGAGTTGCGATCGCAAGAAAAACAAGTTGTCAACGGGAGGGAGTGCCAGCAGCATACACAGTTCAAATATAAAAGGCAGAATCGGTTCTATTTTCCTGTACACAAAACTCTTGGGAAAGAGAGTTGCGATCGAAAGAAAAACAAGTTTTCAACGGGAGGGAGAGCCAGCAGTATACACATTTCTAATATAAAAGGCATAGTCGGTTCTATTTTCCTGTACTCAAAGCTCTTGTGAAGGAGAGTTGCGATCGCAAGAAAAACAAGTTGTCAACGGGAGGGAGTGCCAGCAGCATACACAGTTCTAATATAAGAGGCAGAATCGGTTCTAATTTCCTGTACTCAAAGCTCTTGGGAAGGAGAGTTGCGATCGCAAGAAAAACAAGTTGTCAACGGGAGGGAGTGCCAGCAGCATACACAGTTCTAATATAAGAGGCAGAATCGGTTCTACTTTCCTGTACTCAAAGCTCTTGGGAAGGAGAGTTGCGATCGCAAGAAAAACAAGTTGTCAACGGGAGGGAGTGGCTGCAGCATACACAGTTCTAATATAAGAGGCAGAATCGGTTCTACTTTCCTGTACTCAAAGCTCTTGGGAAGGAGAGTTGCGATCGCAAGAAAAACAAGTTGTCAACGGGAGGGAGTGCCAGCAGTATACACATTTCTAATATAAAAGGCATAATAGGTTCTATTTTCCTGTACTCAAAGCTCTTGGGAAGGAGAGTTGCGATCGCAAGAAAAACAAGTTATCAACGGGAGGGAGTGCCAGAAGCATACACATTTCTAATATAGAAGGCATAATCGGTTCTATTTTCCTGTACACAAAGCTCTTGGGAAGGAGAGTTGCGATCGCAAGAAAAACAAGTTGACAACGGGAGGGAGTGCCTGCATCATACACAGTTCTAATATAAGAGGCAGAATCGGTTCTACTTTCCTGTACTCAAAGCTCTTGGGAAGGAGATTTGCGATCGCAAGAAAAACAAAATGTCAACGGGACGGAGTGCCTGCAGCATACACAGTTCTAATGTAAGAGGCAGAATCGGTTCTACTTTCCTGTACTCAAGGTTCTTGGGAAGGAGAGTTGCGATCGCAAGAAAAACAAGTTGTCAACGGGAGGGAGTGCCAGCAGTATACACATTTCTAATATAAAAGGCATAATCGGTTCTATTTTCCTGTACTCAAAGCTCTTGTGAAGGAGAGTAGCGATCGCAAGAAAAACAAGTTGTCAACGGGAGGGAGTGCCAGCAGCATACACAGTTCTAATATAAGAGGCAGAATCGGTTCTACTTTCCTGTACTCAAAGCTCTTGGGAAGGAGAGTTGCGATCGCAAGAAAAACAAGTTATCAACGGGAGATAGTGCCTGCAGCATACACGTTTCTAATATAAAAGGCATAATCGGTTCTATTTTCCTGTACTCAAAGCTCTTGGGAAGGAGAGTTGCGATCGCAAGAAAAACAAGTTGTCAACGGGAGGGAGTGCCAGCAGCATACACAATTCTAATATAAAAGGCATATTCGGTTCTATTTTCCCGTACTCAAAGCTCTTGGGAAGGAGAGTTGCGATCGCAAGAAAAACAAGTTATAAACGGGAGGGAGTGCCAGCAGCATACACAGTTCTAATATAAAAGGCATAATCGTTTCTATTTTCCTGTACTCGAAGCTCTTGGGAAGGAGAATTGCGATCGCAAGAAAAACAAGTTGTCAACGGGAGGGAGTGCCAGCAGCATACACAGTTCTAATATAAAAAGCAGAATCGGTTCTATTTTCCTGTACTCAAAGCTCTTGGGAAGGAGAGTTGCGATCGCGAGGAAAACAAGTTGTCAACGGTAGGGAGTGCCAGCAGCACACACATTTCTAATATAAAAGGCATAATCGGTTCTATTTTCCTGTACTCAAAGCTCTTGGGAAGGAGAGTTGCGATCGCGAGGAAAACAAGTTGTCAACTGGAGGGAGTGCCAGCAGCATACACTTTTCTAATATAAAAGGCATAATCGGTTCTATTTTCCTGTACTCAAAGCTCTTGGGAAGGAGAGTTGCGTTCGCAAGAAAAACAAGTTGTCAACGGGAGGGAATGCCTGCAGCATACACGTTTCTAATATAAAAGGCATAATCGGTTCTATTTTCCTTTACTCGAAGCTCTTGGGAAGGAGAGTTGCGATCGCAAAAAAAACAAGTTGTCAACGGGAGGGAGTGCCAGCAGCATACACATTTCTAATATAAAAGGCATAATCGGTTCTATTTTCCTGTACTCAAAGCTCTATGAAAGGAGAGTTGCGATCGCAAGAAAAACAAGTTGTCAACGGGAGGGAGTGCCAGCAGCATACACAGTTCTAATATTAAAGGCTGAATCGGTTCTATTTTCCTGAACTTAAAACTCTTGGGAGGGAGAGGGGTGATCGCAGGAAAAACATGTTGTCAACGGGAGGGAGTGACTGCAGCATACACATTTCTAATATAAAAGGCATAATCGGTTCTATTTTCTTGTACTCAAAGCTCTTGGGAAGGAGAGTTGCGATCGCAAGAAAAACAAGTTGTCAACGGGAGGGAGTGCCAGCAGCATACACAGTTCTAATATAAAAGGCATAATCGGTTCTATTTTCCTGTACTCAAAGCTCTTGGGAAGGAGAGTTGCGATCGCAAGAAAAACAAGTTGTCAACGGTAGGGAGTGCCAGCAGCATACACAGTTCTAATATAAAAGGCATAATCGGTTCTATTCTCCTGTACTTAAAGCTCTTGGCAAGGAGAGTTGCGAACGCAAGAAAAACAAGTTGTCAAAGGGAGGGAGTGCCTGCAGCATACACGTTTCTAATAAAAAAGGCATAATCGGTTCTATTTTCCTTTACTCAAAGCTCTTTGGAAGGAGAGTTGCGATCGCAAGAAAAACAAGTTATCAACGGGAAGGAGTGCCAGCAGCATACACATTTCTGATATAAAAGGCATAATCGGTTCTATTTTCCTGTACTCAAAGCTCTTGGAAAGGAGAGTTGCGATCGCAAGAAAAACAAGTTGTCAACGGGAGAGAGTGCCAGCAGCATACACAGTTCTAATATAAAAGGCTGAATCGGTTCTATTTTCCTGTACTCAAAGCTCTTGTGAAGGAGAGTTGCGATCGCAAGAAAAACAAGTTGTCAACGGTAGGGAGTGCCAGCAGCATACACAGTTCTAATATAAAAGGCATAAACGGTTCTATTTTCCTGGACTCAAAGCTCTTGGGAAAGAGAGTTGCGATGGCAAGAAAAACAAGTTGTCAACGGGAAGGAGTGCCAGCAGCATACACAGTTCTAATATAAAAGGCATAATCGTTTCTATTTTCCTGTACTCAAAACTCTTGGGAAGGAGAGTTGCGATCGCAAGAAAAACAAGTTGGCAACGGGAGGGAGTGCCTGCAGCATACACAGTTCTAATATAAAAGGCATAATCGGTTCTATTTTCCTGTACTTAAAGCTCTTGGGAAGGAGAGTTGCGATCGCAAGAAAAACAAGTTGTCAACGGTAGGGAGTGCCAGCAGCATACACAGTTCTAATATAAAAGGCATAAACGGTTCTATTTTCCTGGACTCAAAGCTCTTGGGAAAGAGAGTTGCGATGGCAAGAAAAACAAGTTGTCAACGGGAAGGAGTGCCAGCAGCACACACATTTCTAATATAAAAGGCATAATCGGTTCCATTTTCCTGTACTCAAAGCTCTTGGGAAGGAGAGTTGCGATCGCAAGAAAAACAAGTTGTCAACGGGAAGGAGTGCCAGCAGCATACACAGTTCTAATATGAAAGGCATAATCGGTTCTATTTTCCTGTACTCAAAACTGTTGGGAAGGAGAGTTGCGAACGCAAGAAAAACAAGTTGTCCAAGGGAGGGAGTGCCTGCAGCATACACGTTTCTAATATAAAAGGCATAATCGTTTATATTTTCCTGTACTCAAAGCTCTTGGGAAGGAGAGTTGCGATCGCAAGAAAAACAAGTTGTCAACGGGAGGGAGTGCCAGCAGCATACACATTTCTAGTATAAAAATCATAATCGGTTCTATTTTCCTGTACACAAAGCTCTTGGGAAGGAGAGTTGCGATCGCAAGAAAAACAAGTTTTCAACGGGAGGGAGTGCCAGCAGCATACACAGTTCTAATATAAAAGGCATAATCGTTTCTATTTTCCTGTACTCAAAGCTTTTGGGAAGGAGAGTTGCGAACGCAAAAAAAACAAGTTGTCAACGGTAGGGAGTGCCAGCAGCATACACAGTTCTAATATAAAAGGCATAATCGTTTCTACTTTCCTGTACTCAAAGCTCTTGTGAAGGAGAGTTGCGATCGCAAGAAAAACAAGTTATAAACGGGAGGGAGTGCCAGCAGCATACACAGTTCTAATATAAATGGCATAATCGGTTCTATTTTCCTGTACTCGAAGCTCTTGGGAAGGAGAGTTGCGATCGCGTGGAAAACAAGTTGTCAACGGGAGGGAGTGCCTGCAGCATCCACTTTTCTAATATAAAAGGCAGAATCGGTTCTATTTTCCTGAACTCAAAGCTCTTGGGAAGAAGAGATGCTATCGCAAGAAAAACAAGTTGTCAACGGGAGAGAGTGCCAGCATCATACACAGTTCTAATATAAAAGGCATAATCGGTTCTATTTTCCTGAACTCAAAGCTCTTGGGAAGAAGAGTTGCGATCGCAAGAAAAACAAGTTGTCAACGGGAGGGAGTGCCAGCAGCATACACGTTTCTAATATAAAAGGCATAATCGGTTCTATTTTCCTTTACTCGAAGCTCTTGGGAAGGAGAGTTGCGATCGCAAGAAAAACAAGTTGTCAACGGTAGGGAGTGCCAGCAGCATACACATTTCTAATATAAAAGGCATAATCGGTTCTATTTTCCTGTACTCAAAGCTCTATGAAAGGAGAGTTGCGATCGCAAGAAAAACAAGTTGTCAACGGGAGGGAGTGCCAGCAGCATACACAGTTCTAATATAAAAGGCTGAATCGGTTCTATTTTCCTGAACTTAAAACTCTTGGGAGGGAGAGGGGTGATCGCAGGAAAAACATGTTGTCAACGGGAGGGAGTGGCTGCAGCATACACATTTCTAATATAAAAGGCATAATCGGTTCTATTTTCTTGTACTCAAAGCTCTTGGGAAGGAGAGTTGCGATCGCAAGAAAAACAAGTTGTCAACGGGAGGGAGTGCCAGCAGCATACACAGTTCTAATATAAAAGGCATAACCGGTTCTATTTTCCTGTACTCAAAGCTCTTGGGAAGGAGAGTTGCGATCGCAAGAAAAACAAGTTGTCAACGGTAGGGAGTGCCAGCAGCATACACAGTTCTAATATAAAAGGCATAATCGGTTCTATTCTCCTGTACTTAAAGCTCTTGGGAAGGAGAGTTGCGAACGCAAGAAAAACAAGTTGACAAAGGGAGGGAGTGCCTGCAGCATACACGTTTCTAATAAAAAAGGCATAATCGGTTCTATTTTCCTTTACTCAAAGCTCTTGGGAAGGAGAGTTGCGATCGCAAGAAAAACAAGTTATCAACGGGAAGGAGTGCCAGCAGCATACACATTTCTGATATAAAAGGCATAATCGGTTCTATTTTCCTGTACTCAAAGCTCTTGGAAAGGAGAATTGCGATCGCAAGAAAAACAAGTTGTCAACGGGAGAGAGTGCCAGCAGCATACACAGTTCTAATATAAAAGGCTGAATCGGTTCTATTTTCCTGTACTCAAAGCTCTTGGGAAGGAGAGTTGCGATCGCAAGAAAAACAAGTTGTCAACGGGAGGGAGTGCCAGCAGCATACACAGTTCTAATATAAAAGTCATAATCGTTTCTATTTTCCTGTACTCAAAACTCTTGGGAAAGAGCGTTGCGATCGCAAGAAAAACAAGTTGGCAACGGGAGGGAGTGCCAGCAGCATACACAGTTCTAATATAAAAGGCACAATCGGTTCTATTTTCCTGTACTCAAAGCTCTTGTGAAGGAGAGTTGCGATCGCAAGAAAAACAAGTTGTCAACGGTAGGGAGTGCCAGCAGCATACACAGTTCTAATATAAAAGGCATAAACGGTTCTATTTTCCTGGACTCAAAGCTCTTGGGAAAGAGAGTTGCGATGGCAAGAAAAACAAGTTGTCAACGGGAAGGAATGCCAGCAGCATACACAGTTCTAATATAAAAGGCATAATCGTTTCTATTTTCCTGTACTCAAAACTCTTGGGAAGGAGAATTGCGATCGCAAGAAAAACAAGTTGGCAACGGGAGGGAGTGCCAGCAGCATACACAGTTCTAATATAAAAGGCATAATCGGTTCTATTTTCCTGTACTTAAAGCTCTTGGGAAGGAGAGTTGCGATCGCAAGAAAAACAAGTTGTCAACGGTAGGGAGTGCCAGCAGCATACACAGTTCTAATATAAAAGGCATAAACGGTTCTATTTTCCTGGACTCAAAGCTCTTGGGAAAGAGAGTTGCGATGGCAAGAAAAACAAGTTGTCAACGGGAAGGAGTGCCAGCAGCATACACATTTCTAATATAAAAGGCATAATCGGTTCTATTTTCCTGTACTCAAAGCTCTTGGGAAGGAGAGTAGCGATCGCAAGAAAAACAAGTTGTCAACGGGAAGGAGTGCCAGCAGCATACACATTTCTAATATGAAAGGCATAATCCGTTCTATTTTCCTGTACTCAAAGCTGTTGGGAAGGAGAGTTGCGTTCGCAAGAAAAACAAGTTGTCAACGGGAGGGAATGCCTGCAGCATACACGTTTCTAATATAAAAGGCATAATCGGTTCTATTTTCCTTTACTCGAAGCTCTTGGGAAGGAGAGTTGCGATCGCAAAAAAAACAAGTTGTCAACGGGAGGGAGTGCCAGCAGCATACACATTTCTAATATAAAAGGCATAATCGGTTCTATTTTCCTGTACTCAAAGCTCTATGAAAGGAGAGTTGCGATCGCAAGAAAAACAAGTTGTCAACGGGAGGGAGTGCCAGCAGCATACACAGTTCTAATATTAAAGGCTGAATCGGTTCTATTTTCCTGAACTTAAAACTCTTGGGAGGGAGAGGGGTGATCGCAGGAAAAACATGTTGTCAACGGGAGGGAGTGACTGCAGCATACACATTTCTAATATAAAAGGCATAATCGGTTCTATTTTCTTGTACTCAAAGCTCTTGGGAAGGAGAGTTGCGATCGCAAGAAAAACAAGTTGTCAACGGGAGGGAGTGCCAGCAGCATACACAGTTCTAATATAAAAGGCATAATCGGTTCTATTTTCCTGTACTCAAAGCTCTTGGGAAGGAGAGTTGCGATCGCAAGAAAAACAAGTTGTCAACGGTAGGGAGTGCCAGCAGCATACACAGTTCTAATATAAAAGGCATAATCGGTTCTATTCTCCTGTACTTAAAGCTCTTGGGAAGGAGAGTTGCGAACGCAAGAAAAACAAGTTGTCAAAGGGAGGGAGTGTCTGCAGCATACACGTTTCTAATAAAAAAGGCATAATCGGTTCTATTTTCCTTTACTCAAAGCTCTTTGGAAGGAGAGTTGCGATCGCAAGAAAAACAAGTTATCAACGGGAAGGAGTGCCAGCAGCATACACATTTCTGATATAAAAGGCATAATCGGTTCTATTTTCCTGTACTCAAAGCTCTTGGAAAGGAGAGTTGCGATCGCAAGAAAAACAAGTTGTCAACGGGAGAGAGTGCCAGCAGCATACACAGTTCTAATATAAAAGGCTGAATCGGTTCTATTTTCCTGTACTCAAAGCTCTTGTGAAGGAGAGTTGCGATCGCAAGAAAAACAAGTTGTCAACGGTAGGGAGTGCCAGCAGCATACACAGTTCTAATATAAAAGGCATAAACGGTTCTATTTTCCTGGACTCAAAGCTCTTGGGAAAGAGAGTTGCGATGGCAAGAAAAACAAGTTGTCAACGGGAAGGAGTGCCAGCAGCATACACAGTTCTAATATAAAAGGCATAATCGTTTCTATTTTCCTGTACTCAAAACTCTTGGGAAGGAGAGTTGCGATCGCAAGAAAAACAAGTTGGCAACGGGAGGGAGTGCCTGCAGCATACACAGTTCTAATATAAAAGGCATAATCGGTTCTATTTTCCTGTACTTAAAGCTCTTGGGAAGGAGAGTTGCGATCGCAAGAAAAACAAGTTGTCAACGGTAGGGAGTGCCAGCAGCATACACAGTTCTAATATAAAAGGCATAAACGGTTCTATTTTCCTGGACTCAAAGCTCTTGGGAAAGAGAGTTGCGATGGCAAGAAAAACAAGTTGTCAACGGGAAGGAGTGCCAGCAGCATACACATTTCTAATATAAAAGGCATAATCGGTTCCATTTTCCTGTACTCAAAGCTCTTGGGAAGGAGAGTTGCGATCGCAAGAAAAACAAGTTGTCAACGGGAAGGAGTGCCAGCAGCATACACAGTTCTAATATGAAAGGCATAATCGGTTCTATTTTCCTGTACTCAAAGCTGTTGGGAAGGAGAGTTGCGAACGCAAGAAAAACAAGTTGTCCAAGGGAGGGAGTGCCTGCAGCATACACGTTTCTAATATAAAAGGCATACTCGTTTATATTTTCCTGTACTCAAAGCTCTTGGGAAGGAGAGTTGCGATCGCAAGAAAAACAAGTTGTCAACGGGAGGGAGTGCCAGCAGCATACACATTTCTAGTATAAAAATCATAATCGGTTCTATTTTCCTGTACACAAAGCTCTTGGGAAGGAGAGTTGCGATCGCAAGAAAAACAAGTTTTCAACGGGAGGGAGTGCCAGCAGCATACACAGTTCTAATATAAAAGGCATAATCGTTTCTATTTTCCTGTACTCAAAGCTTTTGGGAAGGAGAGTTGCGAACGCAAAAAAAACAAGTTGTCAACGGGAGGGAGTGCCAGCAGCATACACAGTTCTAATATAAAAGGCATAATCGTTTCTACTTTCCTGTACTCAAAGCTCTTGTGAAGGAGAGTTGCGATCGCAAGAAAAACAAGTTATAAACGGGAGGGAGTGCCAGCAGCATACACAGTTCTAATATAAATGGCATAATCGGTTCTATTTTCCTGTACTCGAAGCTCTTGGGAAGGAGAGTTGCGATCGCGTGGAAAACAAGTTGTCAACGGGAGGGAGTGCCTGCAGCATCCACTTTTCTAATATAAAAGGCAGAATCGGTTCTATTTTCCTGAACTCAAAGCTCTTGGGAAGAAGAGTTGCTATCGCAAGAAAAACAAGTTGTCAACGGGAGAGAGTGCCAGCATCATACACAGTTCTAATATAAAAGGCATAATCGGTTCTATTTTCCTGAACTCAAAGCTCTTGGGAAGAAGAGTTGCGATCGCAAGAAAAACAAGTTGTCAACGGGAGGGAGTGCTAGCAGCATACACGTTTCTAATATAAAAGGCATAATCGGTTCTATTTTCATTTACTCGAAGCTCTTGGGAAGGAGAGTTGCGATCGCAAGAAAAACAAGTTGTCAACGGTAGGGAGTGCCAGCAGCATACACATTTCTAATATAAAAGGCATAATCGGTTCTATTTTCCTGTACTCAAAGCTCTATGAAAGGAGAGTTGCGATCGCAAGAAAAACAAGTTGTCAACGGGAGGGAGTGCCAGCAGCATACACAGTTCTAATATAAAAGGCTGAATCGGTTCTATTTTCCTGAACTTAAAACTCTTGGGAGGGAGAGGGGTGATCGCAGGAAAAACATGTTGTCAACGGGAGGGAGTGACTGCAGCATACACATTTCTAATATAAAAGGCATAATCGGTTCTATTTTCTTGTACTCAAAGCTCTTGGGAAGGAGAGTTGCGATCGCAAGAAAAACAAGTTGTCAACGGGAGGGAGTGCCAGCAGCATACACAGTTCTAATATAAAAGGCATAACCGGTTCTATTTTCCTGTACTCAAAGCTCTTGGGAAGGAGAGTTGCGATCGCAAGAAAAACAAGTTGTCAACGGGAGAGAGTGCCAGCAGCATACACAGTTCTAATATAAAAGGCTGAATCGGTTCTATTTTCCTGTACTCAAAGCTCTTGGGAAGGAGAGTTGCGATCGCAAGAAAAACAAGTTGTCAACGGGAGGGAGTGCCAGCAGCATACACAGTTCTAATATAAAAGGCATAATCGTTTCTATTTTCCTGTACTCAAAACTCTTGGGAAAGAGCGTTGCGATCGCAAGAAAAACAAGTTGGCAACGGGAGGGAGTGCCAGCAGCATACACAGTTCTAATATAAAAGGCACAATCGGTTCTATTTTCCTGTACTCAAAGCTCTTGGGAAGGAGAGTTGCGATCGCAAGAAAAACAAGTTGTCAACGGTAGGGAGTGCCAGCAGCATACACAGTTCTAATATAAAAGGCATAAACGGTTCTATTTTCCTGGACTCAAAGCTCTTGGGAAAGAGAGCGTTGCGATGGCAAGAAAAACAAGTTGTCAACGGGAAGGAGTGCCAGCAGCAAACACATTTCTAATATAAAAGGCATAATCGGTTCTATTTTCCTGTACTCAAAGCTCTTGGGAAGGAGAGTAGCGATCGCAAGAAAAACAAGTTGTCAACGGGAAGGAGTGCCAGCAGCATACACATTTCTAATATGTAAGGCATAATCGGTTCTATTTTCCTGTACTCAAAGCTGTTGGGAAGGAGAGTTGCGTTCGCAAGAAAAACAAGTTGTCAACGGGAGGGAATGCCTGCAGCATACACGTTTCTAATATAAAAGGCATAATCGGTTCTATTTTCCTTTACTCGAAGCTCTTGGGAAGGAGAGTTGCGATCGCAAAAAAAACAAGTTGTCAACGGGAGGGAGTGCCAGCAGCATACACATTTCTAATATAAAAGGCATAATCGGTTCTATTTTCCTGTACTCAAAGCTCTATGAAAGGAGAGTTGCGATCGCAAGAAAAACAAGTTGTCAACGGGAGGGAGTGCCAGCAGCATACACAGTTCTAATATTAAAGGCTGAATCGGTTCTATTTTCCTGAACTTAAAACTCTTGGGAGGGAGAGGGGTGATCGCAGGAAAAACATGTTGTCAACGGGAGGGAGTGACTGCAGCATACACATTTCTAATATAAAAGGCATAATCGGTTCTATTTTCTTGTACTCAAAGCTCTTGGGAAGGAGAGTTGCGATCGCAAGAAAAACAAGTTTTCAACGGGAGGGAGTGCCAGCAGCATACACAGTTCTAATATAAAAGGCAAAATCGGTTCTATTTTCCTGTACTCAAAGCTCTTGGGAAGGAGAGTTGCGATCGCAAGAAAAACAAGTTGTCAACGGTAGGGAGTGCCAGCAGCATACACAGTTCTAATATAAAAGGCATAATCGGTTCTATTCTCCTGTACTTAAAGCTCTTGGGAAGGAGAGTTGCGAACGCAAGAAAAACAAGTTGTCAAAGGGAGGGAGTGCCTGCAGCATACACGTTTCTAATAAAAAAGGCATAATCGGTTCTATTTTCCTTTACTCAAAGCTCTTTGGAAGGAGAGTTGCGATCGCAAGAAAAACAAGTTATCAACGGGAAGGAGTGCCAGCAGCATACACATTTCTGATATAAAAGGCATAATCGGTTCTATTTTCCTGTACTCAAAGCTCTTGGAAAGGAGAGTTGCGATCGCAAGAAAAACAAGTTGTCAACGGGAGAGAGTGCCAGCAGCATACACAGTTCTAATATAAAAGGCTGAATCGGTTCTATTTTCCTGTACTCAAAGCTCTTGTGAAGGAGAGTTGCGATCGCAAGAAAAACAAGTTGTCAACGGTAGGGAGTGCCAGCAGCATACACAGTTCTAATATAAAAGGCATAAAAGGTTCTATTTTCCTGGACTCAAAGCTCTTGGGAAAGAGAGTTGCGATGGCAAGAAAAACAAGTTGTCAACGGGAAGGAGTGCCAGCAGCATACACAGTTCTAATATAAAAGGCATAATCGTTTCTATTTTCCTGTACTCAAAACTCTTGGGAAGGAGAGATGCGATCGCAAGAAAAACAAGTTGGCAACGGGAGGGAGTGCCTGCAGCATACACAGTTCTAATATAAAAGGCATAATCGGTTCTATTTTCCTGTACTTAAAGCTCTTGGGAAGGAGAGTTGCGATCGCAAGAAAAACAAGTTGTCAACGGTAGGGAGTGCCAGCAGCATACACAGTTCTAATATAAAAGGCATAAACGGTTCTATTTTCCTGGACTCAAAGCTCTTGGGAAAGAGAGTTGCGATGGCAAGAAAAACAAGTTGTCAACGGGAAGGAGTGCCAGCAGCATACACATTTCTAATATAAAAGGTATAATCGGTTCCATTTTCCTGTACTCAAAGCTCTTGGGAAGGAGAGTTGCGATCGCAAGAAAAACAAGTTGTCAACGGGAAGGAGTGCCAGCAGCATACACAGTTCTAATATGAAAGGCATAATCGGTTCTATTTTCCTGTACTCAAAGCTGTTGGGAAGGAGAGTTGCGAACGCAAGAAAAACAAGTTGTCCAAGGGAGGGAGTGCCTGCAGCATACACGTTTCTAATATAAAAGGCATAATCGTTTATATTTTCCTGTACTCAAAGCTCTTGGGAAGGAGAGTTGCGATCGCAAGAAAAACAAGTTGTCAACGGGAGGGAGTGCCAGCAGCATACACATTTCTAGTATAAAAATCATAATCGGTTCTATTTTCCTGTACACAAAGCTCTTGGGAAGGAGAGTTGCGATCGCAAGAAAAACAAGTTTTCAACGGGAGGGAGTGCCAGCAGCATACACAGTTCTAATATAAAAGGCATAATCGTTTCTATTTTCCTGTACTCAAAGCTTTTGGGAAGGAGAGTTGCGAACGCAAAAAAAACAAGTTGTCAACGGGAGGGAGTGCCAGCAGCATACACAGTTCTAATATAAAAGGCATAATCGTTTCTACTTTCCTGTTCTCAAAGCTCTTGTGAAGGAGAGTTGCGATCGCAAGAAAAACAAGTTATAAACGGGAGGGAGTGCCAGCAGCATACACAGTTCTAATATAAATGGCATAATCGGTTCTATTTTCCTGTACTCGAAGCTCTTGGGAAGGAGAGTTGCGATCGCGTGGAAAACAAGTTGTCAACGGGAGGGAGTGCCTGCAGCATCCACTTTTCTAATATAAAAGGCAGAATCGGTTCTATTTTCCTGAACTCAAAGCTCTTGGGAAGAAGAGTTGCTATCGCAAGAAAAACAAGTTGTCAACGGGAGAGAGTGCCAGCATCATACACAGTTCTAATATAAAAGGCATAATCGGTTCTATTTTCCTGAACTCAAAGCTCTTGGGAAGAAGAGTTGCGATCGCAAGAAAAACAAGTTGTCAACGGGAGGGAGTGCCAGCAGCATACACGTTTCTAATATAAAAGGCATAATCGGTTCTATTTTCCTTTACTCGAAGCTCTTGGGAAGGAGAGTTGCGATCGCAAGAAAAACAAGTTGTCAACGGTAGGGAGTGCCAGCAGCATACACATTTCTAATATAAAAGGCATAATCGGTTCTATTTTCCTGTACTCAAAGCTCTATGAAAGGAGAGTTGCGATCGCAAGAAAAACAAGTTGTCAACGGGAGGGAGTGCCAGCAGCATACACAGTTCTAATATAAAAGGCTGAATCGGTTCTATTTTCCTGAACTTAAAACTCTTGGGAGGGAGAGGGGTGATCGCAGGAAAAACATGTTGTCAACGGGAGGGAGTGGCTGCAGCATACACATTTCTAATATAAAAGGCATAATCGGTTCTATTTTCTTGTACTCAAAGCTCTTGGGAAGGAGAGTTGCGATCGCAAGAAAAACAAGTTGTCAACGGGAGGGAGTGCCAGCAGCATACACAGTTCTAATATAAAAGGCATAACCGGTTCTATTTTCCTGTACTCAAAGCTCTTGTGAAGGAGAGTTGCGATCGCAAGAAAAACAAGTTGTCAACGGTAGGGAGTGCCAGCAGCATACACAGTTCTAATATAAAAGGCATAATCGGTTCTATTCTCCTGTACTTAAAGCTCTTGGGAAGGAGAGTTGCGAACGCAAGAAAAACAAGTTGTCAAAGGGAGGGAGTGCCTGCAGCATACACGTTTCTAATAAAAAAGGCATAATCGGTTCTATTTTCCTTTACTCAAAGCTCTTGGGAAGGAGAGTTGCGATCGCAAGAAAAACAAGTTATCAACGGGAAGGAGTGCCAGCAGCATACACATTTCTGATATAAAAGGCATAATCGGTTCTATTTTCCTGTACTCAAAGCTCTTGGAAAGGAGAGTTGCGATCGCAAGAAAAACAAGTTATCAACGGGAGAGAGTGCCAGCAGCATACACAGTTCTAATATTAAAGGCTGAATCGGTTCTATTTTCCTGTACTCAAAGCTCTTGGGAAGGAGAGTTGCGATCGCAAGAAAAACAAGTTGTCAACGGGAGGGAGTGCCAGCAGCATACACAGTTCTAATATAAAAGGCATAATCGTTTCTATTTTCCTGTACTCAAAACTCTTGGGAAAGAGCGTTGCGATCGCAAGAAAAACAAGTTGGCAACGGGAGGGAGTGCCAGCAGCATACACAGTTCTAATATAAAAGGCACAATCGGTTCTATTTTCCTGTACTCAAAGCTCTTGTGAAGGAGAGTTGCGATCGCAAGAAAAACAAGTTGTCAACGGTAGGGAGTGCCAGCAGCATACACAGTTCTAATATAAAAGGCATAAACGGTTCTATTTTCCTGGACTCAAAGCTCTTGGGAAAGAGAGTTGCGATGGCAAGAAAAACAAGTTGTCAACGGGAAGGAATGCCAGCAGCATACACAGTTCTAATATAAAAGGCATAATCGTTTCTATTTTCCTGTACTCAAAACTCTTGGGAAGGAGAGTTGCGATCGCAAGAAAAACAAGTTGGCAACGGGAGGGAGTGCCAGCAGCATACACAGTTCTAATATAAAAGGCATAATCGGTTCTATTTTCCTGTACTTAAAGCTCTTGGGAAGGAGAGTTGCGATCGCAAGAAAAACAAGTTGTCAACGGTAGGGAGTGCCAGCAGCATACACAGTTCTAATATAAAAGGCATAAACGGTTCTATTTTCCTGGACTCAAAGCTCTTGGGAAAGAGAGTTGCGATGGCAAGAAAAACAAGTTGTCAACGGGAAGGAGTGCCAGCAGCATACACATTTCTAATATAAAAGGCATAATCGGTTCTATTTTCCTGTACTCAAAGCTCTTGGGAAGGAAAGTAGCGATCGCAAGAAAAACAAGTTGTCAACGGGAAGGAGTGCCAGCAGCATACACATTTCTAATATGAAAGGCATAATCGGTTCTATTTTCCTGTACTCAAATCTGTTGGGAAGGAGAGTTGCGAATGCAAGAAAAACAAGTTGTCAAAGGGCTGCAGCATACACGTTTCTAATATAAAAGGCATAATCGTTTATATTTTCCTGTACTCAAAGCTCTTGGGAAGGAGAGTTGCGATCGCAAGAAAAACAATTTGTCAACGGGATGGAGTGCCAGCAGCATACACATTTCTAGTATAAAAGGCATAATCGGTTCTATTTTCCTGTACACAAAGCTCTTGGGAAGGAGAGTTGCGATCGCAAGAAAAACAAGTTGTCAACGGGAGGGAGTGCCAGCAGCATACACAGTTCTAACATAAAAGGCATAATCGTTTCTATTTTCCTGTACTCAAAGCTTTTGGGAAGGAGAGTTGCGAACGCAAGAAAAACAAGTTGTCAACGGGAGGGAGTGCCAGCAGCATACACGTTTCTAATATAAAAGGCATAATCGTTTATATTTTCCTGTACTCAAAGCTCTTGGGAAGGAGAGTTGCGATCGCAAGAAAAACAATTTGTCAACGGGATGGAGTGCCAGCAGCATACACATTTCTAATATAAAAGGCATAATCGGTTCTATTTTCCTGTAAACAAAGCTCTTGGGAAGGAGAGTTGCGATCGCAAGAAAAACAAGTTGTCAACGGGAGGGAGTGCCAGCAGCATACACAGTTCTAATATAAAAGGCATAATCGTTTCTATTTTCCTGTACTCAAAGCTCTTGGGAAGGAGAGTTGCGATCGCAAGAAAAACAAGTTATAAACGGGAGGGAGTGCCAGCCGCATACACAGTTCTAATATAAAAGGCATAATCGGTTCTATTTTCCTGTACTCGAAGCTCTTGGGAAGGAGAATTGCGATCGCAAGAAAAACAAATTGTCAACAGGAGGGAGTGCCTGCAGCATACACTTTTTTAATATAAAAGGCAGAATCGGTTCTATTTTCCTTAACTTAAAGCTCTTGGTAAGGAGAGGGGCGATCGCAAGAAAAACAAGTTGTCAACGGGAGGGAGTGCCAGCATCATACACAGTTCTAATATAAAAGGCATAATCGGTTCTATTTTCCGGTACTCAAAACTCTTGGGAAGGAAAGTTGCGATCGCAAGAAGAACAAGTTGTCAACGGGAGGGAGTGCCAGCATCATATTCAGTTCTAATACAAAAGGCATAATCGGTTCTATTTTCCTGTACTCAAAGCTATTGGGAAGGAGATTTGCGATCGCAAGAAGAACAAGTTGTCAACGGGAGGGAGTGCCTGCAGCATACACGTTTCTAATATAAAAGGCATAATCGGTTCTATTTTCCTGTACTCAAAGCTCTTGGGAAGGAGAGTTGCGATCGCGAGGAAAACAAGTTGTCAAAGGGAGGGAGTGCCTGCAGCATACACTTTTCTAATATAAAAGGCATAATCGGTTCTATTTTCCTGTACTCAAAGCTCTTGGGAAAGAGAGTTGCGATCGCAAGAAAAACAAATTGTCAACAGGAGGGAGTGCCTGCAGCATACACAGTTCTAATATAAAAGGCAGAATCGGTTCTATTTTCCTGTACTCAAAGCTCTTGGGAAAGAGAGTTGCGATCGCAAGAAAAACAAATTGTCAACAGGAGGGAGTGCCTGCAGCATACACTTTTTTAATATAAAAGGCAGAATCGGTTCTATTTTCCTTAACTTAAAGCTCTTGGTAAGGAGAGGGGCGATCGCAAGAAAAACAAGTTGTCAACGGGAGGGAGTGCCAGCATCATACACAGTTCTAATATAAAAGGCATAATCGGTTCTATTTTCCGGTACTCAAAACTCTTGGGAAGGAGAGTTGCGATCGCAAGAAGAACAAGTTGTCAACGGGAGGGAGTGCCTGCAGCATACACGTTTCTAATATAAAAGGCATAATCGGTTCTATATTCCTGTACTCAAAGCTCTTGGGAAGGAGAGTTGCGATCGCAAGAAAAACAAGTTGTCAACGGGAGGGGTGCCTGCAGCATACACATTTTTAATATAAAATTCATAATCGGTTCTATTTTCCTGTACTCAAATCTCTTGGAAAGGAGAGTTGCGATCGCAAGAAAAAAAAGTTATCAACGGGAGGGTGTGCCAGCAGCATACACAGTTCTAATATAAAAAGCAGAATCGGTTCTATTTTCCTGAACTCAAATCTCTTGGGAAGGAGAGTTGCGATCGCGAGGAAAACAAGTTGTCAACGGGAGGGAGTGCCTGCAGCATCCACTTTTCTAATATAAAAGGCTGAATCGGTTCTATTTTCCTGTACTCAAAGCTCTATGAAAGGAGAGTTGCGATCGCAAGAAAAACAAGTTGTCAACGAGAGGGAGTGCCAGCAGCATACACAGTTCTAATATAAAAGGCTGAATCGGTTCGATTTTCCTGAACTTAAAACTCTTGGGAGGGAGAGGGGTGATCGCAGGAAAAACATGTTGTCAACGGGAGGGAGTGCCTGCAGCATACACATTTCTAATATAAAAGGCATAATCGGTTCTATTTTCTTGTACTCAAAGCTCTTGGGAAGGAGAGTTGCGATCGCAAGAAAAACAAGTTGTCAACGGGAGGGAGTGCCAGCAGCATACACAGTTCTAATATAAAAGGCATAATCGGTTCTATTTTCCTGTACTCAAAGCTCTTGGGAAGGAGAGTTGCGATCGCAAGAAAAACAAGTTGTCAACGGTAGGGAGTGCCAGCAGCATACACAGTTCTAATATAAAAGGCATAAACGTTTCTATTTTCCTGGACTCAAAGCTCTTGGGAAGGAGAGTTGCGATGGCAAGAAAAACAAATTGTGAACGGGAAGGAGTGCCAGCAGCATACACAGTTCTAATATAAAAGGCATAATCGGTTCTATTCTCCTGTACTCAAAGCTCTTCGGAAGGAGAGTTGCGAACGCAAGAAAAACAAGTTGTCAAAGGGAGGGAGTGCCTGCAGCATACACGTTTCTAATAAGAAAGGCATAATCGGTTCTATTTTCCTTTACTCAAAGCTCTTGGGAAGGAGAGTTGCGATTGCAAGAAAAACAAGTTGTCAACGGGAAGGAGTGCCAGCAGCATACACATTTCTAATATAAAAGGCATAATCGGTTCTATTTTCCTGTACTCAAAGCTCTTGGAAAGGAGAGTTGCGATCGCAAGAAAAACAAGTTGTCAACGGGAGAGAGTGCCAGCAGCATACACAGTTCTAATATAAAATGCTGAATCGGTTCTATTTTCCTGTACTCAAAGCTCTTGGGAAGGAGATTTGCGATCGCAAGAAAAACAAGTTGTCAACGGGAGGGAGTGCCAGCAGCATACACAGTTCTAATATAAAAGGCATAATCGGTTCTATTTTCCTGTACTCAAAACTCTTGGGAAGGAGAGTTGCGATCGCAAGAAAAACAAGTTGGCAACGGGAGGGAGTGCCAGCAGCATACGCAGTTCTAATATAAAAGGCATAATCGGTTCTATTTTCCTGTACTCAAAGCTCTTGGGAAGGAGAGTTGCGATCGCAAGAAAAACAAGTTATCAACGGGAGGGAGTGCCAGAAGCATACACATTTCTAATATAAAAGGCATAATCGGTTCTATTTTCCTGTACACAAAGCTCTTGGGAAGGAGAGTTGCGATCGCAAGAAAAACAAGTTGTCAACGGGAGGGAGTGCCAGCAGCATACACAGTTCTAATATAAAAGGCATAATCGGTTCTATTTTCCTGTACTCAAAGCTCTTGGGAAGGAGAGTTGCAATCGCAAGAAAAACAAGTTGCAAACGGGAGGGAATGCCTGCAGCATACACGTTTCTAATATGAAAGGCATAATCGGTTCTATTTTCCTTTACTCAAAGCTCTTGGGAAGGAGAGTTGCGATCGCAAGAAAAACAAGTTGTCAACGGAAGGAGTGCCAGCAGCATACACATTTCTAATATAAAAGGCTGAATCGGTTCTATTTTCCTGTACTCAAAGCTCTTGGGAAGGAGAGTTGCGGTCGCAAGAAAAACAAGTTGTCAACGGGAGGGAGTGCCAGCAGCATACACAGTTCTAATATAAAAGGCAGAATCGGTTCTATTTTCCTGTACACAAAACTCTTGGGAAAGGGAGTTGCGATCGCAAGAAAAATAAGTTGTCAACGGGAGGGAGTGCCAGCAGTATACACATTTCTAATATAAAAGGCATAATCGGTTCTATTTTCCTGTACTCAAAGCTCTAGTGAAGGAGAGTTGCGATCGCAAGAAAAACAAGTTATCAACGGGAGGGAGTGCCAGAAGCATACACATTTCTAATATAAAAGGCATAATCGGTTCTATTTTTCTGTACACAAAGCTCTTGGGAAGGAGAGTTGCGATCGCAAGAAAAACAAGTTGTCAACGGGAGGAAGTGCCAGCAGCATACACAGTTCTAATATAAAAGGCATAATCGGTTCTATTTTCCTGTACTCAAAGCTCTTGGGAAGGAGAGTTGCGATCGCAAGAAAAACAAGTTGTCAACGGGAAGGAGTGCCAGCAGCATACACAGTTCTAATATGAAAGGCATAATCGGTTCTATTTTCCTGTACTCAAAGCTGTTGGGAAGGAGAGTTGCGAACGCAAGAAAAACAAGTTGTCAAAGGGAGGGAGTGCCTGCAGCATACACGTTTCTAATATAAAAGGCATAATCGTTTATATTTTCCTGTACTCAAAGCTCTTGGGAAGGAGAGTTGCGATCGCAAGAAAAACAAGTTGTCAACGGGATGGAGTGTCAGCAGCATACACATTTCTAGTATAAAAGGCATAATCGGTTCTATTTTCCTGTACACAAAGCTCTTGGGAAGGAGAGTTGCGATCGCAAGAAAAACAAGTTGTCAACGGGAGGGAGTGCGAGCAGCATACACAGTTCTAATATAAAAGGCATAATCGTTTCTATTTTCCTGTACTGAAAGCTTTTGGGAAGGAGAGTTGCGAACGCAAGAAAAACAAGTTGTCAACGGGAGGGAGTGCCAGCAGCATACACAGTTCTAATATAAAAGGCATAATCGTTTCTACTTTCCTGTACTCAAAGCTCTTGTGAAGGAGAGTTGCGATCGCAAGAAAAACAAGTTATAAACGGGAGGGAGTGCCAGCAGCATACACAGTTCTAATATAAAAGGCATAATCGGTTCTATTTTCCTGTATTCGAAGCTCTTGGGAAGGAGAGTTGCGATCGCAAGAAAAACAAATTGTCAACGGGAGGGAGTGCCTGCAGCATACACGTTTTTAATATAAAAGGCAGAATCGGTTCTATTTTCCTGAAATTAAAGCTCTTGGGAAGGAGAGGGGCGATCGCAAGAAAAACAAGTTGTCAACGGGAGGGAGTGCCAGCAGCATACACATTTCTAATATAAAAGGCATAATCGGTTCTATTTTCCTGTAAACAAAGCTCTTGGGAAGGAGAGTTGCGATCGCAAGAAAAACAAGTTGTCAACGGGAGGGAGTGCCAGCAGCATACACAGTTCTAATATAAAAGGCATAATCGTTTCTATTTTCCTGTACTCAAAGCTCTTGGGAAGGAGAGTTGCGATCGCAAGAAAAACAAGTTATAAACGGGAGGGAGTGCCAGCCGCATACACAGTTCTAATATAAAAGGCATAATCGGTTCTATTTTCCTGTACTCGAAGCTCTTGGGAAGGAGAATTGCGATCGCAAGAAAAACAAGTTGTCAACGGGAGGGAGTGCCAGCATCATATTCAGTTCTAATACAAAAGGCATAATCGGTTCTATTTTCCTGTACTCAAAGCTATTGGGAAGGAGAGTTGCGATCGCAAGAAGAACAAGTTGTCAACGGGAGGGAGTGCCTGTAGCATACACGTTTCTAATATAAAAGGCATAATCGGTTCTATTTTCCTGTACTCAAAGCTCTTGGGAAGGAGAGTTGCGATCGCGAGGAAAACAAGTTGTCAACGGGAGGGAGTGCCTGCAGCATACACTTTTCTAATATAAAAGGCATAATCGGTTCTATTTTCCTGTACTCAAAGCTCTTGGGAAAGAGAGTTGCGATCGCAAGAAAAACAAATTGTCAACAGGAGGGAGTGCCTGCAGCATACACAGTTCTAATATAAAAGGCAGAATCGGTTCTATTTTCCTGTACTCAAAGCTCTTGGGAAAGAGAGTTGCGATCGCAAGAAAAACAAATTGTCAACAGGAGGGAGTGCCTGCAGCATACACGTTTCTAATATAAAAGGCATAATCGGTTCTATATCCTGTACTCAAAGCTCTTGGGAAGGAGAGTTGCGATCGCAAGAAAAACAAGTTGTCAACGGGAGGGTTGCCTGCAGCATACACATTTTTAATATAAAATTCATAATTGGTTCTATTTTCCTGTACTCAAATCTCTTGGAAAGGAGAGTTGCGATCGCAAGAAAAAAAAAGTTGTCAACGGGAGGGAATGCCAGCAGCATACACATTTCTAATATAAAAGGCTGAATCGGTTCTATTTTCCTGTACTCAAAGCTCTTGGGAAGGAGAGGGGCGATCGCAAGAAAAACAAGTTGTCAACGGGAGGGAGTGCCAGCATCATACACAGTTCTAATATAAAAGGCATAATCGGTTCTATTTTCCGGTACTCAAAGCTCTTGGGAAGGAGAGTTGCGATCGCAAGAAGAACAAGTTGTCAACGGGAGGGAGTGCCAGCAGCATACACAGTTCTAATATAAAAGGCATAATCGGTTCTATTTTCCGGTACTCAAAGCTCTTGGGAAGGAGAGTTGCGATCGCAAGAAGAACAAGTTGTCAACGGGAGGGAGTGCCTGCAGCATACACGTTTCTAATATAAAAGGCATAATCGGTTCTATTTTCCTGTACTCAAAGCTCTTGGGAAGGAGAGTTGCGATCGCAAGAAAAACAAGTTGTCAACGGGAGGGGTGCCTGCAGCATACACATTTTTAATATAAAATTCATAATCGGTTCTATTTTCCTGTACTCAAAGCTCTTGGAAAGGAGAGTTGCGATCGCAGGAAAAACAAGTTGTCAACGGGAGGGAGTGCCAGCAGCATACACAGTTCTAATATAAATGGCATAATCGGTTCTATTTTCCTGTACTCGAAGCTCTTGGGAAGGAGAGTTGCGATCGCGTGGAAAACAAGTTGTCAACGGGAGGGAGTGCCTGCAGCATCCACTTTTCTAATATAAAAGGCAGAATCGGTTCTATTTTCCTGAACTCAAAGCTCTTGGGAAGAAGAGTTGCTATCGCAAGAAAAACAAGTTGTCAACGGGAGAGAGTGCCAGCATCATACACAGTTCTAATATAAAAGGCATAATCGGTTCTATTTTCCTGAACCCAAAGCTCTTGGGAAGAAGAGTTGCGATCGCAAGAAAAACAAGTTGTCAACGGGAGGGAGTGCCAGCAGCATACACGTTTCTAATATAAAAGGCATAATCGGTTCTATTTTCCTTTACTCGAAGCTCTTGGGAAGGAGAGTTGCGATCGCAAGAAAAACAAGTTGTCAACGGTAGGGAGTGCCAGCAGCATACACAGTTCTAATATGAAAGGCATAATCGGTTCTATTTTCCTGTACTCAAAGCTGTTGGGAAGGAGAGTTGCGAACGCAAGAAAAACAAGTTGTCAAAGGGAGGGAGTGCCTGCAGCATACACGTTTCTAATATAAAAGGCATAATCGTTTATATTTTCCTGTACTCAAAGCTCTTGGGAAGGAGAGTTGCGATCGCAAGAAAAACAAGTTGTCAACGGGATGGAGTGTCAGCAGCATACACATTTCTAGTATAAAAGGCATAATCGGTTCTATTTTCCTGTACACAAAGCTCTTGGGAAGGAGAGTTGCGATCGCAAGAAAAACAAGTTGTCAACGGGAGGGAGTGCGAGCAGCATACACAGTTCTAATATAAAAGGCATAATCGTTTCTATTTTCCTGTACTGAAAGCTTTTGGGAAGGAGAGTTGCGAACGCAAGAAAAACAAGTTGTCAACGGGAGGGAGTGCCAGCAGCATACACAGTTCTAATATAAAAGGCATAATCGTTTCTACTTTCCTGTACTCAAAGCTCTTGTGAAGGAGAGTTGCGATCGCAAGAAAAACAAGTTATAAACGGGAGGGAGTGCCAGCAGCATACACAGTTCTAATATAAAAGGCATAATCGGTTCTATTTTCCTGTATTCGAAGCTCTTGGGAAGGAGAGTTGCGATCGCAAGAAAAACAAATTGTCAACGGGAGGGAGTGCCTGCAGCATACACGTTTTTAATATAAAAGGCAGAATCGGTTCTATTTTCCTGAAATTAAAGCTCTTGGGAAGGAGAGGGGCGATCGCAAGAAAAACAAGTTGTCAACGGGAGGGAGTGCCAGCAGCATACACATTTCTAATATAAAAGGCATAATCGGTTCTATTTTCCTGTAAACAAAGCTCTTGGGAAGGAGAGTTGCGATCGCAAGAAAAACAAGTTGTCAACGGGAGGGAGTGCCAGCAGCATACACAGTTCTAATATAAAAGGCATAATCGTTTCTATTTTCCTGTACTCAAAGCTCTTGGGAAGGAGAGTTGCGATCGCAAGAAAAACAAGTTATAAACGGGAGGGAGTGCCAGCCGCATACACAGTTCTAATATAAAAGGCATAATCGGTTCTATTTTCCTGTACTCGAAGCTCTTGGGAAGGAGAATTGCGATCGCAAGAAAAACAAGTTGTCAACGGGAGGGAGTGCCAGCATCATATTCAGTTCTAATACAAAAGGCATAATCGGTTCTATTTTCCTGTACTCAAAGCTATTGGGAAGGAGAGTTGCGATCGCAAGAAGAACAAGTTGTCAACGGGAGGGAGTGCCTGTAGCATACACGTTTCTAATATAAAAGGCATAATCGGTTCTATTTTCCTTTACTCAAAGCTCTTGGGAAGGAGAGTTGCGATCGCAAGAAAAACAAGTTGTCAACGGAAGGAGTGCCAGCAGCATACACATTTCTAATATAAAAGGCTGAATCGGTTCTATTTTCCTGTATTCGAAGCTCTTGGGAAGGAGAGTTGCGATCGCAAGAAAAACAAATTGTCAACGGGAGGGAGTGCCTGCAGCATACACGTTTTTAATATAAAAGGCAGAATCGGTTCTATTTTCCTGAAATTAAAGCTCTTGGGAAGGAGAGGGGCGATCGCAAGAAAAACAAGTTGTCAACGGGAGGGAGTGCCAGCAGCATACACATTTCTAATATAAAAGGCATAATCGGTTCTATTTTCCTGTACACAAAGCTCTTGGGAAGGAGAGTTGCGATCGCAAGAAAAACAAGTTGTCAACGGGAGGGAGTGCCAGCAGCATACACAGTTCTAATATAAAAGGCATAATCGGTTCTATTTTCCTGTACTCAAAGCTCTTGGGAAGGAGAGTTGCAATCGCAAGAAAAACAAGTTGCAAACGGGAGGGAATGCCTGCAGCATACACGTTTCTAATATGAAAGGCATAATCGGTTCTATTTTCCTTTACTCAAAGCTCTTGGGAAGGAGAGTTGCGATCGCAAGAAAAACAAGTTGTCAACGGAAGGAGTGCCAGCAGCATACACATTTCTAATATAAAAGGCTGAATCGGTTCTATTTTCCTGTACTCAAAGCTCTTGGGAAGGAGAGTTGCGGTCGCAAGAAAAACAAGTTGTCAACGGGAGGGAGTGCCAGCAGCATACACAGTTCTAATATAAAAGGCAGAATCGGTTCTATTTTCCTGTACACAAAACTCTTGGGAAAGGGAGTTGCGATCGCAAGAAAAATAAGTTGTCAACGGGAGGGAGTGCCAGCAGTATACACATTTCTAATATAAAAGGCATAATCGGTTCTATTTTCCTGTACTCAAAGCTCTAGTGAAGGAGAGTTGCGATCGCAAGAAAAACAAGTTATCAACGGGAGGGAGTGCCAGAAGCATACACATTTCTAATATAAAAGGCATAATCGGTTCTATTTTTCTGTACACAAAGCTCTTGGGAAGGAGAGTTGCGATCGCAAGAAAAACAAGTTGTCAACGGGAGGAAGTGCCAGCAGCATACACAGTTCTAATATAAAAGGCATAATCGGTTCTATTTTCCTGTACTCAAAGCTCTTGGGAAGGAGAGTTGCGATCGCAAGAAAAACAAGTTGTCAACGGGAAGGAGTGCCAGCAGCATACACAGTTCTAATATGAAAGGCATAATCGGTTCTATTTTCCTGTACTCAAAGCTGTTGGGAAGGAGAGTTGCGAACGCAAGAAAAACAAGTTGTCAAAGGGAGGGAGTGCCTGCAGCATACACGTTTCTAATATAAAAGGCATAATCGTTTATATTTTCCTGTACTCAAAGCTCTTGGGAAGGAGAGTTGCGATCGCAAGAAAAACAAGTTGTCAACGGGATGGAGTGTCAGCAGCATACACATTTCTAGTATAAAAGGCATAATCGGTTCTATTTTCCTGTACACAAAGCTCTTGGGAAGGAGAGTTGCGATCGCAAGAAAAACAAGTTGTCAACGGGAGGGAGTGCGAGCAGCATACACAGTTCTAATATAAAAGGCATAATCGTTTCTATTTTCCTGTACTGAAAGCTTTTGGGAAGGAGAGTTGCGAACGCAAGAAAAACAAGTTGTCAACGGGAGGGAGTGCCAGCAGCATACACAGTTCTAATATAAAAGGCATAATCGTTTCTACTTTCCTGTACTCAAAGCTCTTGTGAAGGAGAGTTGCGATCGCAAGAAAAACAAGTTATAAACGGGAGGGAGTGCCAGCAGCATACACAGTTCTAATATAAAAGGCATAATCGGTTCTATTTTCCTGTATTCGAAGCTCTTGGGAAGGAGAGTTGCGATCGCAAGAAAAACAAATTGTCAACGGGAGGGAGTGCCTGCAGCATACACGTTTTTAATATAAAAGGCAGAATCGGTTCTATTTTCCTGAAATTAAAGCTCTTGGGAAGGAGAGGGGCGATCGCAAGAAAAACAAGTTGTCAACGGGAGGGAGTGCCAGCAGCATACACATTTCTAATATAAAAGGCATAATCGGTTCTATTTTCCTGTAAACAAAGCTCTTGGGAAGGAGAGTTGCGATCGCAAGAAAAACAAGTTGTCAACGGGAGGGAGTGCCAGCAGCATACACAGTTCTAATATAAAAGGCATAATCGTTTCTATTTTCCTGTACTCAAAGCTCTTGGGAAGGAGAGTTGCGATCGCAAGAAAAACAAGTTATAAACGGGAGGGAGTGCCAGCCGCATACACAGTTCTAATATAAAAGGCATAATCGGTTCTATTTTCCTGTACTCGAAGCTCTTGGGAAGGAGAATTGCGATCGCAAGAAAAACAAGTTGTCAACGGGAGGGAGTGCCAGCATCATATTCAGTTCTAATACAAAAGGCATAATCGGTTCTATTTTCCTGTACTCAAAGCTATTGGGAAGGAGAGTTGCGATCGCAAGAAGAACAAGTTGTCAACGGGAGGGAGTGCCTGTAGCATACACGTTTCTAATATAAAAGGCATAATCGGTTCTATTTTCCTGTACTCAAAGCTCTTGGGAAGGAGAGTTGCGATCGCGAGGAAAACAAGTTGTCAACGGGAGGGAGTGCCTGCAGCATACACTTTTCTAATATAAAAGGCATAATCGGTTCTATTTTCCTGTACTCAAAGCTCTTGGGAAAGAGAGTTGCGATCGCAAGAAAAACAAATTGTCAACAGGAGGGAGTGCCTGCAGCATACACAGTTCTAATATAAAAGGCAGAATCGGTTCTATTTTCCTGTACTCAAAGCTCTTGGGAAAGAGAGTTGCGATCGCAAGAAAAACAAATTGTCAACAGGAGGGAGTGCCTGCAGCATACACGTTTCTAATATAAAAGGCATAATCGGTTCTATATCCTGTACTCAAAGCTCTTGGGAAGGAGAGTTGCGATCGCAAGAAAAACAAGTTGTCAACGGGAGGGTTGCCTGCAGCATACACATTTTTAATATAAAATTCATAATTGGTTCTATTTTCCTGTACTCAAATCTCTTGGAAAGGAGAGTTGCGATCGCAAGAAAAAAAAAGTTGTCAACGGGAGGGAATGCCAGCAGCATACACATTTCTAATATAAAAGGCTGAATCGGTTCTATTTTCCTGTACTCAAAGCTCTTGGGAAGGAGAGGGGCGATCGCAAGAAAAACAAGTTGTCAACGGGAGGGAGTGCCAGCATCATACACAGTTCTAATATAAAAGGCATAATCGGTTCTATTTTCCGGTACTCAAAGCTCTTGGGAAGGAGAGTTGCGATCGCAAGAAGAACAAGTTGTCAACGGGAGGGAGTGCCAGCAGCATACACAGTTCTAATATAAAAGGCATAATCGGTTCTATTTTCCGGTACTCAAAGCTCTTGGGAAGGAGAGTTGCGATCGCAAGAAGAACAAGTTGTCAACGGGAGGGAGTGCCTGCAGCATACACGTTTCTAATATAAAAGGCATAATCGGTTCTATTTTCCTGTACTCAAAGCTCTTGGGAAGGAGAGTTGCGATCGCAAGAAAAACAAGTTGTCAACGGGAGGGGTGCCTGCAGCATACACATTTTTAATATAAAATTCATAATCGGTTCTATTTTCCTGTACTCAAAGCTCTTGGAAAGGAGAGTTGCGATCGCAGGAAAAACAAGTTGTCAACGGGAGGGAGTGCCAGCAGCATACACAGTTCTAATATAAATGGCATAATCGGTTCTATTTTCCTGTACTCGAAGCTCTTGGGAAGGAGAGTTGCGATCGCGTGGAAAACAAGTTGTCAACGGGAGGGAGTGCCTGCAGCATCCACTTTTCTAATATAAAAGGCAGAATCGGTTCTATTTTCCTGAACTCAAAGCTCTTGGGAAGAAGAGTTGCTATCGCAAGAAAAACAAGTTGTCAACGGGAGAGAGTGCCAGCATCATACACAGTTCTAATATAAAAGGCATAATCGGTTCTATTTTCCTGAACCCAAAGCTCTTGGGAAGAAGAGTTGCGATCGCAAGAAAAACAAGTTGTCAACGGGAGGGAGTGCCAGCAGCATACACGTTTCTAATATAAAAGGCATAATCGGTTCTATTTTCCTTTACTCGAAGCTCTTGGGAAGGAGAGTTGCGATCGCAAGAAAAACAAGTTGTCAACGGTAGGGAGTGCCAGCAGCATACACAGTTCTAATATGAAAGGCATAATCGGTTCTATTTTCCTGTACTCAAAGCTGTTGGGAAGGAGAGTTGCGAACGCAAGAAAAACAAGTTGTCAAAGGGAGGGAGTGCCTGCAGCATACACGTTTCTAATATAAAAGGCATAATCGTTTATATTTTCCTGTACTCAAAGCTCTTGGGAAGGAGAGTTGCGATCGCAAGAAAAACAAGTTGTCAACGGGATGGAGTGTCAGCAGCATACACATTTCTAGTATAAAAGGCATAATCGGTTCTATTTTCCTGTACACAAAGCTCTTGGGAAGGAGAGTTGCGATCGCAAGAAAAACAAGTTGTCAACGGGAGGGAGTGCGAGCAGCATACACAGTTCTAATATAAAAGGCATAATCGTTTCTATTTTCCTGTACTGAAAGCTTTTGGGAAGGAGAGTTGCGAACGCAAGAAAAACAAGTTGTCAACGGGAGGGAGTGCCAGCAGCATACACAGTTCTAATATAAAAGGCATAATCGTTTCTACTTTCCTGTACTCAAAGCTCTTGTGAAGGAGAGTTGCGATCGCAAGAAAAACAAGTTATAAACGGGAGGGAGTGCCAGCAGCATACACAGTTCTAATATAAAAGGCATAATCGGTTCTATTTTCCTGTATTCGAAGCTCTTGGGAAGGAGAGTTGCGATCGCAAGAAAAACAAATTGTCAACGGGAGGGAGTGCCTGCAGCATACACGTTTTTAATATAAAAGGCAGAATCGGTTCTATTTTCCTGAAATTAAAGCTCTTGGGAAGGAGAGGGGCGATCGCAAGAAAAACAAGTTGTCAACGGGAGGGAGTGCCAGCAGCATACACATTTCTAATATAAAAGGCATAATCGGTTCTATTTTCCTGTAAACAAAGCTCTTGGGAAGGAGAGTTGCGATCGCAAGAAAAACAAGTTGTCAACGGGAGGGAGTGCCAGCAGCATACACAGTTCTAATATAAAAGGCATAATCGTTTCTATTTTCCTGTACTCAAAGCTCTTGGGAAGGAGAGTTGCGATCGCAAGAAAAACAAGTTATAAACGGGAGGGAGTGCCAGCCGCATACACAGTTCTAATATAAAAGGCATAATCGGTTCTATTTTCCTGTACTCGAAGCTCTTGGGAAGGAGAATTGCGATCGCAAGAAAAACAAGTTGTCAACGGGAGGGAGTGCCAGCATCATATTCAGTTCTAATACAAAAGGCATAATCGGTTCTATTTTCCTGTACTCAAAGCTATTGGGAAGGAGAGTTGCGATCGCAAGAAGAACAAGTTGTCAACGGGAGGGAGTGCCTGTAGCATACACGTTTCTAATATAAAAGGCATAATCGGTTCTATTTTCCTGTACTCAAAGCTCTTGGGAAGGAGAGTTGCGATCGCGAGGAAAACAAGTTGTCAACGGGAGGGAGTGCCTGCAGCATACACTTTTCTAATATAAAAGGCATAATCGGTTCTATTTTCCTGTACTCAAAGCTCTTGGGAAAGAGAGTTGCGATCGCAAGAAAAACAAATTGTCAACAGGAGGGAGTGCCTGCAGCATACACAGTTCTAATATAAAAGGCAGAATCGGTTCTATTTTCCTGTACTCAAAGCTCTTGGGAAAGAGAGTTGCGATCGCAAGAAAAACAAATTGTCAACAGGAGGGAGTGCCTGCAGCATACACGTTTCTAATATAAAAGGCATAATCGGTTCTATATCCTGTACTCAAAGCTCTTGGGAAGGAGAGTTG
Source organism: Diaprepes abbreviatus (assembly GCA_034092305.1). Taxonomy (NCBI): domain Eukaryota; kingdom Metazoa; phylum Arthropoda; class Insecta; order Coleoptera; family Curculionidae; genus Diaprepes; species Diaprepes abbreviatus. Next base: position 4,116,973 of record JASJET010000029.1, on the reverse strand, counting down.
CGATCGCAAGAAAAACAAGTTGTCAACGGGAGGGTTGCCTGCAGCATACACATTTTTAATATAAAATTCATAATTGGTTCTATTTTCCTGTACTCAAATCTCTTGGAAAGGAGAGTTGCGATCGCAAGAAAAAAAAAGTTGTCAACGGGAGGGAATGCCAGCAGCATACACATTTCTAATATAAAAGGCTGAATCGGTTCTATTTTCCTGTACTCAAAGCTCTTGGGAAGGAGAGGGGCGATCGCAAGAAAAACAAGTTGTCAACGGGAGGGAGTGCCAGCATCATACACAGTTCTAATATAAAAGGCATAATCGGTTCTATTTTCCGGTACTCAAAGCTCTTGGGAAGGAGAGTTGCGATCGCAAGAAGAACAAGTTGTCAACGGGAGGGAGTGCCAGCAGCATACACAGTTCTAATATAAAAGGCATAATCGGTTCTATTTTCCGGTACTCAAAGCTCTTGGGAAGGAGAGTTGCGATCGCAAGAAGAACAAGTTGTCAACGGGAGGGAGTGCCTGCAGCATACACGTTTCTAATATAAAAGGCATAATCGGTTCTATTTTCCTGTACTCAAAGCTCTTGGGAAGGAGAGTTGCGATCGCAAGAAAAACAAGTTGTCAACGGGAGGGGTGCCTGCAGCATACACATTTTTAATATAAAATTCATAATCGGTTCTATTTTCCTGTACTCAAAGCTCTTGGAAAGGAGAGTTGCGATCGCAGGAAAAACAAGTTGTCAACGGGAGGGAGTGCCAGCAGCATACACAGTTCTAATATAAATGGCATAATCGGTTCTATTTTCCTGTACTCGAAGCTCTTGGGAAGGAGAGTTGCGATCGCGTGGAAAACAAGTTGTCAACGGGAGGGAGTGCCTGCAGCATCCACTTTTCTAATATAAAAGGCAGAATCGGTTCTATTTTCCTGAACTCAAAGCTCTTGGGAAGAAGAGTTGCTATCGCAAGAAAAACAAGTTGTCAACGGGAGAGAGTGCCAGCATCATACACAGTTCTAATATAAAAGGCATAATCGGTTCTATTTTCCTGAACCCAAAGCTCTTGGGAAGAAGAGTTGCGATCGCAAGAAAAACAAGTTGTCAACGGGAGGGAGTGCCAGCAGCATACACGTTTCTAATATAAAAGGCATAATCGGTTCTATTTTCCTTTACTCGAAGCTCTTGGGAAGGAGAGTTGCGATCGCAAGAAAAACAAGTTGTCAACGGTAGGGAGTGCCAGCAGCATACACATTTCTAATATAAAAGGCATAATCGGTTCTATTTTCCTGTACTCAAAGCTCTATGAAAGGAGAGTTGCGATCGCAAGAAAAACAAGTTGTCAACGGGAGGGAGTGCCAGCAGCATACACAGTTCTAATATAAAAGGCTGAATCGGTTCTATTTTCCTGAACTTAAAACTCTTGGGAGGGAGAGGGGTGATCGCAGGAAAAACATGTTGTCAACGGGAGGGAGTGGCTGCAGCATACACATTTCTAATATAAAAGGCATAATCGGTTCTATTTTCTTGTACTCAAAGCTCTTGGGAAGGAGAGTTGCGATCGCAAGAAAAACAAGTTGTCAACGGGAGGGAGTGCCAGCAGCATACACAGTTCTAATATAAAAGGCATAACCGGTTCTATTTTCCTGTACTCAAAGCTCTTGGGAAGGAGAGTTGCGATCGCAAGAAAAACAAGTTGTCAACGGTAGGGAGTGCCAGCAGCATACACAGTTCTAATATAAAAGGCATAATCGGTTCTATTCTCCTGTACTTAAAGCTCTTGGGAAGGAGAGTTGCGAACGCAAGAAAAACAAGTTGTCAAAGGGAGGGAGTGCCTGCAGCATACACGTTTCTAATAAAAAAGGCATAATCGGTTCTATTTTCCTTTACTCAAAGCTCTTGGGAAGGAGAGTTGCGATCGCAAGAAAAACAAGTTATCAACGGGAAGGAGTGCCAGCAGCATACACATTTCTGATATAAAAGGCATAATCGGTTCTATTTTCCTGTACTCAAAGCTCTTGGAAAGGAGAATTGCGATCGCAAGAAAAACAAAGTTGTCAACGGGAGAGAGTGCCAGCAGCATACACAGTTCTAATATAAAAGGCTGAATCGGTTCTATTTTCCTGTACTCAAAGCTCTTGGGAAGGAGAGTTGCGATCGCAAGAAAAACAAGTTGTCAACGGGAGGGAGTGCCAGCAGCATACACAGTTCTAATATAAAAGGCATAATCGTTTCTATTTTCCTGTACTCAAAACTCTTGGGAAAGAGCGTTGCGATCGCAAGAAAAACAAGTTGGCAACGGGAGGGAGTGCCAGCAGCATACACAGTTCTAATATAAAAGGCACAATCGGTTCTATTTTCCTGTACTCAAAGCTCTTGTGAAGGAGAGTTGCGATCGCAAGAAAAACAAGTTGTCAACGGTAGGGAGTGCCAGCAGCATACACAGTTCTAATATAAAAGGCATAAACGGTTCTATTTTCCTGGACTCAAAGCTCTTGGGAAAGAGAGTTGCGATGGCAAGAAAAACAAGTTGTCAACGGGAAGGAATGCCAGCAGCATACACAGTTCTAATATAAAAGGCATAATCGTTTCTATTTTCCTGTACTCAAAACTCTTGGGAAGGAGAGTTGCGATCGCAAGAAAAACAAGTTGGCAACGGGAGGGAGTGCCAGCAGCATACACAGTTCTAATATAAAAGGCATAATCGGTTCTATTTTCCTGTACTTAAAGCTCTTGGGAAGGAGAGTTGCGATCGCAAGAAAAACAAGTTGTCAACGGTAGGGAGTGCCAGCAGCATACACAGTTCTAATATAAAAGGCATAAACGGTTCTATTTTCCTGGACACAAAGCTCTTGGGAAAGAGAGTTGCGATGGCAAGAAAAACAAGTTGTCAACGGGAAGGAGTGCCAGCAGCATACACATTTCTAATATAAAAGGCATAATCGGTTCTATTTTCCTGTACTCAAAGCTCTTGGGAAGGAGAGTAGCGATCGCAAGAAAAACAAGTTGTCAACGGGAAGGAGTGCCAGCAGCATACACATTTCTAATATGAAAGGCATAATCCGTTCTATTTTCCTGTACTCAAAGCTGTTGGGAAGGAGAGTTGCGTTCGCAAGAAAAACAAGTTGTCAACGGGAGGGAATGCCTGCAGCATACACGTTTCTAATATAAAAGGCATAATCGGTTCTATTTTCCTTTACTCGAAGCTCTTGGGAAGGAGAGTTGCGATCGCAAAAAAAACAAGTTGTCAACGGGAGGGAGTGCCAGCAGCATACACATTTCTAATATAAAAGGCATAATCGGTTCTATTTTCCTGTACTCAAAGCTCTATGAAAGGAGAGTTGCGATCGCAAGAAAAACAAGTTGTCAACGGGAGGGAGTGCCAGCAGCATACACAGTTCTAATATTAAAGGCTGAATCGGTTCTATTTTCCTGAACTTAAAACTCTTGGGAGGGAGAGGGGTGATCGCAGGAAAAACATGTTGTCAACGGGAGGGAGTGACTGCAGCATACACATTTCTAATATAAAAGGCATAATCGGTTCTATTTTCTTGTACTCAAAGCTCTTGGGAAGGAGAGTTGCGATCGCAAGAAAAACAAGTTGTCAACGGGAGGGAGTGCCAGCAGCATACACAGTTCTAATATAAAAGGCATAATCGGTTCTATTTTCCTGTACTCAAAGCTCTTGGGAAGGAGAGTTGCGATCGCAAGAAAAACAAGTTGTCAACGGTAGGGAGTGCCAGCAGCATACACAGTTCTAATATAAAAGGCATAATCGGTTCTATTCTCCTGTACTTAAAGCTCTTGGGAAGGAGAGTTGCGAACGCAAGAAAAACAAGTTGTCAAAGGGAGGGAGTGCCTGCAGCATACACGTTTCTAATAAAAAAGGCATAATCGGTTCTATTTTCCTTTACTCAAAGCTCTTTGGAAGGAGAGTTGCGATCGCAAGAAAAACAAGTTATCAACGGGAAGGAGTGCCAGCAGCATACACATTTCTGATATAAAAGGCATAATCGGTTCTATTTTCCTGTACTCAAAGCTCTTGGAAAGGAGAGTTGCGATCGCAAGAAAAACAAGTTGTCAACGGGAGAGAGTGCCAGCAGCATACACAGTTCTAATATAAAAGACTGAATCGGTTCTATTTTCCTGTACTCAAAGCTCTTGTGAAGGAGAGTTGCGATCGCAAGAAAAACAAGTTGTCAACGGTAGGGAGTGCCAGCAGCATACACAGTTCTAATATAAAAGGCATAAACGGTTCTATTTTCCTGGACTCAAAGCTCTTGGGAAAGAGAGTTGCGATGGCAAGAAAAACAAGTTGTCAACGGGAAGGAGTGCCAGCAGCATACACAGTTCTAATATAAAAGGCATAATCGTTTCTATTTTCCTGTACTCAAAACTCTTGGGAAGGAGAGTTGCGATCGCAAGAAAAACAAGTTGGCAACGGGAGGGAGTGCCTGCAGCATACACAGTTCTAATATAAAAGGCATAATCGGTTCTATTTTCCTGTACTTAAAGCTCTTGGGAAGGAGAGTTGCGATCGCAAGAAAAACAAGTTGTTAACGGTAGGGAGTGCCAGCAGCATACACAGTTCTAATATAAAAGGCATAAACGGTTCTATTTTCCTGGACTCAAAGCTCTTGGGAAAGAGAGTTGCGATGGCAAGAAAAACAAGTTGTCAATGGGAAGGAGTGCCAGCAGCATACACATTTCTAATATAAAAGGCATAATCGGTTCCATTTTCCTGTACTCAAAGCTCTTGGGAAGGAGAGTTGCGATCGCAAGAAAAACAAGTTGTCAACGGGAAGGAGTGCCAGCAGCATACACAGTTCTAATATGAAAGGCATAATCGGTTCTATTTTCCTGTACTCAAAGCTGTTGGGAAGGAGAGTTGCGAACGCAAGAAAAACAAGTTGTCCAAGGGAGGGAGTGCCTGCAGCATACACGTTTCTAATATAAAAGGCATACTCGTTTATATTTTCCTGTACTCAAAGCTCTTGGGAAGGAGAGTTGCGATCGCAAGAAAAACAAGTTGTCAACGGGAGGGAGTGCCAGCAGCATACACATTTCTAGTATAAAAATCATAATCGGTTCTATTTTCCTGTACACAAAGCTCTTGGGAAGGAGAGTTGCGATCGCAAGAAAAACAAGTTTTCAACGGGAGGGAGTGCCAGCAGCATACACAGTTCTAATATAAAAGGCATAATCGTTTCTATTTTCCTGTACTCAAAGCTTTTGGGAAGGAGAGTTGCGAACGCAAAAAAAACAAGTTGTCAACGGGAGGGAGTGCCAGCAGCATACACAGTTCTAATATAAAAGGCATAATCGTTTCTACTTTCCTGTACTCAAAGCTCTTGTGAAGGAGAGTTGCGATCGCAAGAAAAACAAGTTATAAACGGGAGGGAGTGCCAGCAGCATACACAGTTCTAATATAAATGGCATAATCGGTTCTATTTTCCTGTACTCGAAGCTCTTGGGAAGGAGAGTTGCGATCGCGTGGAAAACAAGTTGTCAACGGGAGGGAGTGCCTGCAGCATCCACTTTTCTAATATAAAAGGCAGAATCGGTTCTATTTTCCTGAACTCAAAGCTCTTGGGAAGAAGAGTTGCTATCGCAAGAAAAACAAGTTGTCAACGGGAGAGAGTGCCAGCATCATACACAGTTCTAATATAAAAGGCATAATCGGTTCTATTTTCCTGAACTCAAAGCTCTTGGGAAGAAGAGTTGCGATCGCAAGAAAAACAAGTTGTCAACGGGAGGGAGTGCCAGCAGCATACACGTTTCTAATATAAAAGGCATAATCGGTTCTATTTTCCTTTACTCGAAGCTCTTGGGAAGGAGAGTTGCGATCGCAAGAAAAACAAGTTGGCAACGGTAGGGAGTGCCAGCAGCATACACATTTCTAATATAAAAGGCATAATCGGTTCTATTTTCCTGTACTCAAAGCTCTATGAAAGGAGAGTTGCGATCGCAAGAAAAACAAGTTGTCAACGGGAGGGAGTGCCAGCAGCATACACAGTTCTAATATAAAAGGCTGAATCGGTTCTATTTTCCTGAACTTAAAACTCTTGGGAGGGAGAGGGGTGATCGCAGGAAAAACATGTTGTCAACGGGAGGGAGTGGCTGCAGCATACACATTTCTAATATAAAAGGCATAATCGGTTCTATTTTCTTGTACTCAAAGCTCTTGGGAAGGAGAGTTGCGATCGCAAGAAAAACAAGTTGTCAACGGGAGGGAGTGCCAGCAGCATACACAGTTCTAATATAAAAGGCATAACCGGTTCTATTTTCCTGTACTCAAAGCTCTTGGGAAGGAGAGTTGCGATCGCAAGAAAAACAAGTTGTCAACGGGAGAGAGTGCCAGCAGCATACACAGTTCTAATATAAAAGGCTGAATCGGTTCTATTTTCCTGTACTCAAAGCTCTTGGGAAGGAGAGTTGCGATCGCAAGAAAAACAAGTTGTCAACGGGAGGGAGTGCCAGCAGCATACACAGTTCTAATATAAAAGGCATAATCGTTTCTATTTTCCTGTACTCAAAACTCTTGGGAAAGAGCGTTGCGATCGCAAGAAAAACAAGTTGGCAACGGGAGGGAGTGCCAGCAGCATACACAGTTCTAATATAAAAGGCATAATCGGTTCTATTTTCCTGTACTTAAAGCTCTTGGGAAGGAGAGTTGCGATCGCAAGAAAAACAAGTTGTCAACGGTAGGGAGTGCCAGCAGCATACACAGTTCTAATATAAAAGGCATAAACGGTTCTATTTTCCTGGACTCAAAGCTCTTGGGAAAGAGAGCGTTGCGATGGCAAGAAAAACAAGTTGTCAACGGGAAGGAGTGCCAGCAGCATACACATTTCTAATATAAAAGGCATAATCGGTTCTATTTTCCTGTACTCAAAGCTCTTGGGAAGGAGAGTAGCGATCGCAAGAAAAACAAGTTGTCAACGGGAAGGAGTGCCAGCAGCATACACATTTCTAATATGTAAGGCATAATCGGTTCTATTTTCCTGTACTCAAAGCTGTTGGGAAGGAGAGTTGCGTTCGCAAGAAAAACAAGTTGTCAACGGGAGGGAATGCCTGCAGCATACACGTTTCTAATATAAAAGGCATAATCGGTTCTATTTTCCTTTACTCGAAGCTCTTGGGAAGGAGAGTTGCGATCGCAAAAAAAACAAGTTGTCAACGGGAGGGAGTGCCAGCAGCATACACATTTCTAATATAAAAGGCATAATCGGTTCTATTTTCCTGTACTCAAAGCTCTATGAAAGGAGAGTTGCGATCGCAAGAAAAACAAGTTGTCAACGGGAGGGAGTGCCAGCAGCATACACAGTTCTAATATTAAAGGCTGAATCGGTTCTATTTTCCTGAACTTAAAACTCTTGGGAGGGAGAGGGGTGATCGCAGGAAAAACATGTTGTCAACGGGAGGGAGTGACTGCAGCATACACATTTCTAATATAAAAGGCATAATCGGTTCTATTTTCTTGTACTCAAAGCTCTTGGGAAGGAGAGTTGCGATCGCAAGAAAAACAAGTTTTCAACGGGAGGGAGTGCCAGCAGCATACACAGTTCTAATATAAAAGGCAAAATCGGTTCTATTTTCCTGTACTCAAAGCTCTTGGGAAGGAGAGTTGCGATCGCAAGAAAAACAAGTTGTCAACGGTAGGGAGTGCCAGCAGCATACACAGTTCTAATATAAAAGGCATAATCGGTTCTATTCTCCTGTACTTAAAGCTCTTGGGAAGGAGAGTTGCGAACGCAAGAAAAACAAGTTGTCAAAGGGAGGGAGTGCCTGCAGCATACACGTTTCTAATAAAAAAGGCATAATCGGTTCTATTTTCCTTTACTCAAAGCTCTTTGGAAGGAGAGTTGCGATCGCAAGAAAAACAAGTTATCAACGGGAAGGAGTGCCAGCAGCATACACATTTCTGATATAAAAGGCATAATCGGTTCTATTTTCCTGTACTCAAAGCTCTTGGAAAGGAGAGTTGCGATCGCAAGAAAAACAAGTTGTCAACGGGAGAGAGTGCCAGCAGCATACACAGTTCTAATATAAAAGGCTGAATCGGTTCTATTTTCCTGTACTCAAAGCTCTTGTGAAGGAGAGTTGCGATCGCAAGAAAAACAAGTTGTCAACGGTAGGGAGTGCCAGCAGCATACACAGTTCTAATATAAAAGGCATAAACGGTTCTATTTTCCTGGACTCAAAGCTCTTGGGAAAGAGAGTTGCGATGGCAAGAAAAACAAGTTGTCAACGGGAAGGAGTGCCAGCAGCATACACAGTTCTAATATGAAAGGCATAATCGGTTCTATTTTCCTGTACTCAAAGCTGTTGGGAAGGAGAGTTGCGAACGCAAGAAAAACAAGTTGTCCAAGGGAGGGAGTGCCTGCAGCATACACGTTTCTAATATAAAAGGCATAATCGTTTATATTTTCCTGTACTCAAAGCTCTTGGGAAGGAGAGTTGCGATCGCAAGAAAAACAAGTTGTCAACGGGAGGGAGTGCCAGCAGCATACACATTTCTAGTATAAAAATCATAATCGGTTCTATTTTCCTGTACACAAAGCTCTTGGGAAGGAGAGTTGCGATCGCAAGAAAAACAAGTTTTCAACGGGAGGGAGTGCCAGCAGCATACACAGTTCTAATATAAAAGGCATAATCGTTTCTATTTTCCTGTACTCAAAGCTTTTGGGAAGGAGAGTTGCGAACGCAAAAAAAACAAGTTGTCAACGGGAGGGAGTGCCAGCAGCATACACAGTTCTAATATAAAAGGCATAATCGTTTCTACTTTCCTGTACTCAAAGCTCTTGTGAAGGAGAGTTGCGATCGCAAGAAAAACAAGTTATAAACGGGAGGGAGTGCCAGCAGCATACACAGTTCTAATATAAATGGCATAATCGGTTCTATTTTCCTGTACTCGAAGCTCTTGGGAAGGAGAGTTGCGATCGCGTGGAAAACAAGTTGTCAACGGGAGGGAGTGCCTGCAGCATCCACTTTTCTAATATAAAAGGCATAATCGGTTCTATTTTCCTGTACTCAAAGCTCTATGAAAGGAGAGTTGCGATCGCAAGAAAAACAAGTTGTCAACGGGAGGGAGTGCCAGCAGCATACACAGTTCTAATATAAAAGGCTGAATCGGTTCTATTTTCTTGTACTCAAAGCTCTTGGGAAGGAGAGTTGCGATCGCAAGAAAAACAAGTTGTCAACGGGAGGGAGTGCCAGCAGCATACACAGTTCTAATATAAAAGGCATAACCGGTTCTATTTTCCTGTACTCAAAGCTCTTGGGAAGGAGAGTTGCGATCGCAAGAAAAACAAGTTGTCAACGGTAGGGAGTGCCAGCAGCATACACAGTTCTAATATAAAAGGCATAATCGGTTCTATTCTCCTGTACTTAAAGCTCTTGGGAAGGAGAGTTGCGAACGCAAGAAAAACAAGTTGTCAAAGGGAGGGATTGCCTGCAGCATACACGTTTCTAATAAAAAAGGCATAATCGGTTCTATTTTCCTTTACTCAAAGCTCTTGGGAAGGAGAGTTGCGATCGCAAGAAAAACAAGTTATCAACGGGAAGGAGTGCCAGCAGCATACACATTTCTGATATAAAAGGCATAATCGGTTCTATTTTCCTGTACTCAAAGCTCTTGGAAAGGAGAGTTGCGATCGCAAGAAAAACAAGTTGTCAACGGGAGAGAGTGCCAGCAGCATACACAGTTCTAATATAAAAGGCTGAATCGGTTCTATTTTCCTGTACTCAAAGCTCTTGGGAAGGAGAGTTGCGATCGCAAGAAAAACAAGTTGTCAACGGGAGGGAGTGCCAGCAGCATACACAGTTCTAATATAAAAGGCATAATCGTTTCTATTTTCCTGTACTCAAAACTCTTGGGAAAGAGCGTTGCGATCGCAAGAAAAACAAGTTGGCAACGGGAGGGAGTGCCAGCAGCATACACAGTTCTAATATAAAAGGCACAATCGGTTCTATTTTGCTGTACTCAAAGCTCTTGTGAAGGAGAGTTGCGATCGCAAGAAAAACAAGTTGTCAACGGTAGGGAGTGCCAGCATCATACACAGTTCTAATATAAAAGGCATAAACGGTTCTATTTTCCTGGACTCAAAGCTCTTGGGAAAGAGAGTTGCGATGGCAAGAAAAACAAGTTGTCAACGGGAAGGAATGCCAGCAGCATACACAGTTCTAATATAAAAGGCATAATCGTTTCTATTTTCCTGTACTCAAAACTCTTGGGAAGGAGAGTTGCGATCGCAAGAAAAACAAGTTGGCAACGGGAGGGAGTGCCAGCAGCATACACAGTTCTAATATAAAAGGCATAATCGGTTCTATTTTCCTGTACTTAAAGCTCTTGGGAAGGAGAGTTGCGATCGCAAGAAAAACAAGTTGTCAACGGTAGGGAGTGCCAGCAGCATACACAGTTCTAATATAAAAGGCATAAACGGTTCTATTTTCCTGGACTCAAAGCTCTTGGGAAAGAGAGTTGCGATGGCAAGAAAAACAAGTTGTCAACGGGAAGGAGTGCCAGCAGCATACACATTTCTAATATAAAAGGCATAATCGGTTCTATTTTCCTGTACTCAAAGCTCTTGGGAAGGAAAGTAGCGATCGCAAGAAAAACAAGTTGTCAACGGGAAGGAGTGCCAGCAGCATACACATTTCTAATAAGAAAGGCATAATCGGTTCTATTTTCCTGTACTCAAATCTGTTGGGAAGGAGAGTTGCGAACGCAAGAAAAACAAGTTGTCAAAGGGCTGCAGCATACACGTTTCTAATATAAAAGGCATAATCGTTTATATTTTCCTGTACTCAAAGCTCTTGGGAAGGAGAGTTGCGATCGCAAGAAAAACAATTTGTCAACGGGATGGAGTGCCAGCAGCATACACATTTCTAGTATAAAAGGCATAATCGGTTCTATTTTCCTGTACACAAAGCTCTTGGGAAGGAGAGTTGCGATCGCAAGAAAAACAAGTTGTCAACGGGAGGGAGTGCCAGCAGCATACACAGTTCTAACATAAAAGGCATAATCGTTTCTATTTTCCTGTACTCAAAGCTTTTGGGAAGGAGAGTTGCGAACGCAAGAAAAACAAGTTGTCAACGGGAGGGAGTGCCAGCAGCATACACGTTTCTAATATAAAAGGCATAATCGTTTATATTTTCCTGTACTCAAAGCTCTTGGGAAGGAGAGTTGCGATCGCAAGAAAAACAATTTGTCAACGGGATGGAGTGCCAGCAGCATACACATTTCTAGTATAAAAGGCATAATCGGTTCTATTTTCCTGCACTCGAAGCTCTTGGGAAGGAGAGTTGCGATCGCAAGAAAAACAAATTGTCAACGGGTGGGAGTGCCTGCAGCATACACGTTTTTAATATAAAAGGCAGAATCGGTTCTATTTTCCTGAAATTAATGCTCTTGGGAAGGAGAGGGGCGATCGCAAGAAAAACAAGTTGTCAACGGGAGGGAGTGCCAGCAGCATACACATTTCTAATATAAAAGGCATAATCGGTTCTATTTTCCTGTAAACAAAGCTCTTGGGAAGGAGAGTTGCGATCGCAAGAAAAACAAGTTGTCAACGGGAGGGAGTGCCAGCAGCATACACAGTTCTAATATAAAAGGCATAATCGTTTCTATTTTCCTGTACTCAAAGCTCTTGGGAAGGAGAGTTGCGATCGCAAGAAAAACAAGTTATAAACGGGAGGGAGTGCCAGCCGCATACACAGTTCTAATATAAAAGGCATAATCGGTTCTATTTTCCTGTACTCGAAGCTCTTGGGAAGGAGAATTGCGATCGCAAGAAAAACAAATTGTCAACAGGAGGGAGTGCCTGCAGCATACACTTTTTTAATATAAAAGGCAGAATCGGTTCTATTTTCCTTAACTTAAAGCTCTTGGTAAGGAGAGGGGCGATCGCAAGAAAAACAAGTTGTCAACGGGAGAGAGTGCCAGCATCATACACAGTTCTAATATAAAAGGCATAATCGGTTCTATTTTCCGGTACTCAAAACTCTTGGGAAGGAAAGTTGCGATCGCAAGAAGAACAAGTTGTCAACGGGAGGGAGTGCCAGCATCATATTCAGTTCTAATACAAAAGGCATAATCGGTTCTATTTTCCTGTACTCAAAGCTATTGGGAAGGAGATTTGCGATCGCAAGAAGAACAAGTTGTCAACGGGAGGGAGTGCCTGCAGCATACACGTTTCTAATATAAAAGGCATAATCGGTTCTATTTTCCTGTACTCAAAGCTCTTGGGAAGGAGAGTTGCGATCGCGAGGAAAACAAGTTGTCAAAGGGAGGGAGTGCCTGCAGCATACACTTTTCTAATATAAAAGGCATAATCGGTTCTATTTTCCTGTACTCAAAGCTCTTGGGAAAGAGAGTTGCGATCGCAAGAAAAACAAATTGTCAACAGGAGGGAGTGCCTGCAGCATACACAGTTCTAATATAAAAGGCAGAATCGGTTCTATTTTCCTGTACTCAAAGCTCTTGGGAAAGAGAGTTGCGATCGCAAGAAAAACAAATTGTCAACAGGAGGGAGTGCCTGCAGCATACACTTTTTTAATATAAAAGGCAGAATCGGTTCTATTTTCCTTAACTTAAAGCTCTTGGTAAGGAGAGGGGCGATCGCAAGAAAAACAAGTTGTCAACGGGAGGGAGTGCCAGCATCATACACAGTTCTAATATAAAAGGCATAATCGGTTCTATTTTCCGGTACTCAAAACTCTTGGGAAGGAGAGTTGCGATCGCAAGAAGAACAAGTTGTCAACGGGAGGGAGTGCCTGCAGCATACACGTTTCTAATATAAAAGGCATAATCGGTTCTATATTCCTGTACTCAAAGCTCTTGGGAAGGAGAGTTGCGATCGCAAGAAAAACAAGTTGTCAACGGGAGGGGTGCCTGCAGCATACACATTTTTAATATAAAATTCATAATCGGTTCTATTTTCCTGTACTCAAATCTCTTGGAAAGGAGAGTTGCGATCGCAAGAAAAAAAAGTTATCAACGGGAGGGAGTGCCAGCAGCATACACAGTTCTAATATAAAAAGCAGAATCGGTTCTATTTTCCTGAACTCAAATCTCTTGGGAAGGAGAGTTGCGATCGCGAGGAAAACAAGTTGTCAACGGGAGGGAGTGCCTGCAGCATCCACTTTTCTAATATAAAAGGCTGAATCGGTTCTATTTTCCTGTACTCAAAGCTCTATGAAAGGAGAGTTGCGATCGCAAGAAAAACAAGTTGTCAACGAGAGGGAGTGCCAGCAGCATACACAGTTCTAATATAAAAGGCTGAATCGGTTCGATTTTCCTGAACTTAAAACTCTTGGGAGGGAGAGGGGTGATCGCAGGAAAAACATGTTGTCAACGGGAGGGAGTGCCTGCAGCATACACATTTCTAATATAAAAGGCATAATCGGTTCTATTTTCTTGTACTCAAAGCTCTTGGGAAGGAGAGTTGCGATCGCAAGAAAAACAAGTTGTCAACGGGAGGGAGTGCCAGCAGCATACACAGTTCTAATATAAAAGGCATAATCGGTTCTATTTTCCTGTACTCAAAGCTCTTGGGAAGGAGAGTTGCGATCGCAAGAAAAACAAGTTGTCAACGGTAGGGAGTGCCAGCAGCATACACAGTTCTAATATAAAAGGCATAAACGTTTCTATTTTCCTGGACTCAAAGCTCTTGGGAAGGAGAGTTGCGATGGCAAGAAAAACAAATTGTGAACGGGAAGGAGTGCCAGCAGCATACACAGTTCTAATATAAAAGGCATAATCGGTTCTATTCTCCTGTACTCAAAGCTCTTCGGAAGGAGAGTTGCGAACGCAAGAAAAACAAGTTGTCAAAGGGAGGGAGTGCCTGCAGCATACACGTTTCTAATAAGAAAGGCATAATCGGTTCTATTTTCCTTTACTCAAAGCTCTTGGGAAGGAGAGTTGCGATTGCAAGAAAAACAAGTTGTCAACGGGAAGGAGTGCCAGCAGCATACACATTTCTAATATAAAAGGCATAATCGGTTCTATTTTCCTGTACTCAAAGCTCTTGGAAAGGAGAGTTGCGATCGCAAGAAAAACAAGTTGTCAACGGGAGAGAGTGCCAGCAGCATACACAGTTCTAATATAAAATGCTGAATCGGTTCTATTTTCCTGTACTCAAAGCTCTTGGGAAGGAGATTTGCGATCGCAAGAAAAACAAGTTGTCAACGGGAGGGAGTGCCAGCAGCATACACAGTTCTAATATAAAAGGCATAATCGGTTCTATTTTCCTGTACTCAAAACTCTTGGGAAGGAGAGTTGCGATCGCAAGAAAAACAAGTTGGCAACGGGAGGGAGTGCCAGCAGCATACGCAGTTCTAATATAAAAGGCATAATCGGTTCTATTTTCCTGTACTCAAAGCTCTTGGGAAGGAGAGTTGCGATCGCAAGAAAAACAAGTTATCAACGGGAGGGAGTGCCAGAAGCATACACATTTCTAATATAAAAGGCATAATCGGTTCTATTTTCCTGTACACAAAGCTCTTGGGAAGGAGAGTTGCGATCGCAAGAAAAACAAGTTGTCAACGGGAGGGAGTGCCAGCAGCATACACAGTTCTAATATAAAAGGCATAATCGGTTCTATTTTCCTGTACTCAAAGCTCTTGGGAAGGAGAGTTGCAATCGCAAGAAAAACAAGTTGCAAACGGGAGGGAATGCCTGCAGCATACACGTTTCTAATATGAAAGGCATAATCGGTTCTATTTTCCTTTACTCAAAGCTCTTGGGAAGGAGAGTTGCGATCGCAAGAAAAACAAGTTGTCAACGGAAGGAGTGCCAGCAGCATACACATTTCTAATATAAAAGGCTGAATCGGTTCTATTTTCCTGTACTCAAAGCTCTTGGGAAGGAGAGTTGCGGTCGCAAGAAAAACAAGTTGTCAACGGGAGGGAGTGCCAGCAGCATACACAGTTCTAATATAAAAGGCAGAATCGGTTCTATTTTCCTGTACACAAAACTCTTGGGAAAGGGAGTTGCGATCGCAAGAAAAATAAGTTGTCAACGGGAGGGAGTGCCAGCAGTATACACATTTCTAATATAAAAGGCATAATCGGTTCTATTTTCCTGTACTCAAAGCTCTAGTGAAGGAGAGTTGCGATCGCAAGAAAAACAAGTTATCAACGGGAGGGAGTGCCAGAAGCATACACATTTCTAATATAAAAGGCATAATCGGTTCTATTTTTCTGTACACAAAGCTCTTGGGAAGGAGAGTTGCGATCGCAAGAAAAACAAGTTGTCAACGGGAGGAAGTGCCAGCAGCATACACAGTTCTAATATAAAAGGCATAATCGGTTCTATTTTCCTGTACTCAAAGCTCTTGGGAAGGAGAGTTGCGATCGCAAGAAAAACAAGTTGTCAACGGGAAGGAGTGCCAGCAGCATACACAGTTCTAATATGAAAGGCATAATCGGTTCTATTTTCCTGTACTCAAAGCTGTTGGGAAGGAGAGTTGCGAACGCAAGAAAAACAAGTTGTCAAAGGGAGGGAGTGCCTGCAGCATACACGTTTCTAATATAAAAGGCATAATCGTTTATATTTTCCTGTACTCAAAGCTCTTGGGAAGGAGAGTTGCGATCGCAAGAAAAACAAGTTGTCAACGGGATGGAGTGTCAGCAGCATACACATTTCTAGTATAAAAGGCATAATCGGTTCTATTTTCCTGTACACAAAGCTCTTGGGAAGGAGAGTTGCGATCGCAAGAAAAACAAGTTGTCAACGGGAGGGAGTGCGAGCAGCATACACAGTTCTAATATAAAAGGCATAATCGTTTCTATTTTCCTGTACTGAAAGCTTTTGGGAAGGAGAGTTGCGAACGCAAGAAAAACAAGTTGTCAACGGGAGGGAGTGCCAGCAGCATACACAGTTCTAATATAAAAGGCATAATCGTTTCTACTTTCCTGTACTCAAAGCTCTTGTGAAGGAGAGTTGCGATCGCAAGAAAAACAAGTTATAAACGGGAGGGAGTGCCAGCAGCATACACAGTTCTAATATAAAAGGCATAATCGGTTCTATTTTCCTGTATTCGAAGCTCTTGGGAAGGAGAGTTGCGATCGCAAGAAAAACAAATTGTCAACGGGAGGGAGTGCCTGCAGCATACACGTTTTTAATATAAAAGGCAGAATCGGTTCTATTTTCCTGAAATTAAAGCTCTTGGGAAGGAGAGGGGCGATCGCAAGAAAAACAAGTTGTCAACGGGAGGGAGTGCCAGCAGCATACACATTTCTAATATAAAAGGCATAATCGGTTCTATTTTCCTGTAAACAAAGCTCTTGGGAAGGAGAGTTGCGATCGCAAGAAAAACAAGTTGTCAACGGGAGGGAGTGCCAGCAGCATACACAGTTCTAATATAAAAGGCATAATCGTTTCTATTTTCCTGTACTCAAAGCTCTTGGGAAGGAGAGTTGCGATCGCAAGAAAAACAAGTTATAAACGGGAGGGAGTGCCAGCCGCATACACAGTTCTAATATAAAAGGCATAATCGGTTCTATTTTCCTGTACTCGAAGCTCTTGGGAAGGAGAATTGCGATCGCAAGAAAAACAAGTTGTCAACGGGAGGGAGTGCCAGCATCATATTCAGTTCTAATACAAAAGGCATAATCGGTTCTATTTTCCTGTACTCAAAGCTATTGGGAAGGAGAGTTGCGATCGCAAGAAGAACAAGTTGTCAACGGGAGGGAGTGCCTGTAGCATACACGTTTCTAATATAAAAGGCATAATCGGTTCTATTTTCCTGTACTCAAAGCTCTTGGGAAGGAGAGTTGCGATCGCGAGGAAAACAAGTTGTCAACGGGAGGGAGTGCCTGCAGCATACACTTTTCTAATATAAAAGGCATAATCGGTTCTATTTTCCTGTACTCAAAGCTCTTGGGAAAGAGAGTTGCGATCGCAAGAAAAACAAATTGTCAACAGGAGGGAGTGCCTGCAGCATACACAGTTCTAATATAAAAGGCAGAATCGGTTCTATTTTCCTGTACTCAAAGCTCTTGGGAAAGAGAGTTGCGATCGCAAGAAAAACAAATTGTCAACAGGAGGGAGTGCCTGCAGCATACACGTTTCTAATATAAAAGGCATAATCGGTTCTATATCCTGTACTCAAAGCTCTTGGGAAGGAGAGTTGCGATCGCAAGAAAAACAAGTTGTCAACGGGAGGGTTGCCTGCAGCATACACATTTTTAATATAAAATTCATAATCGGTTCTATTTTCCTGTACTCAAATCTCTTGGAAAGGAGAGTTGCGATCGCAAGAAAAAAAAGTTGTCAACGGGAGGGAATGCCAGCAGCATACACATTTCTAATATAAAAGGCTGAATCGGTTCTATTTTCCTGTACTCAAAGCTCTTGGGAAGGAGAGGGGCGATCGCAAGAAAAACAAGTTGTCAACGGGAGGGAGTGCCAGCATCATACACAGTTCTAATATAAAAGGCATAATCGGTTCTATTTTCCGGTACTCAAAGCTCTTGGGAAGGAGAGTTGCGATCGCAAGAAGAACAAGTTGTCAACGGGAGGGAGTGCCAGCAGCATACACAGTTCTAATATAAAAGGCATAATCGGTTCTATTTTCCGGTACTCAAAGCTCTTGGGAAGGAGAGTTGCGATCGCAAGAAGAACAAGTTGTCAACGGGAGGGAGTGCCTGCAGCATACACGTTTCTAATATAAAAGGCATAATCGGTTCTATTTTCCTGTACTCAAAGCTCTTGGGAAGGAGAGTTGCGATCGCAAGAAAAACAAGTTGTCAACGGGAGGGGTGCCTGCAGCATACACATTTTTAATATAAAATTCATAATCGGTTCTATTTTCCTGTACTCAAAGCTCTTGGAAAGGAGAGTTGCGATCGCAGGAAAAACAAGTTGTCAACGGGAGGGAGTGCCAGCAGCATACACAGTTCTAATATAAAAAGCAGAATCGGTTCTATTTTCCTGTACTCAAAGCTCTTGGGAAGGAGAGTTGCGATCGCAAGAAAAACAAGTTGTCAACGGAAGGGAGTGCCAGCAGCATACACAGTTCTAATATAAAAGGCATAATCGGTTCTATTTTCCTGTACTCGAAGCTCTTGGGAAGGAGAATTGCGATCGCTAGAAAAACAAGTTGTCAACGGGAGGGAGTGCCAGCATCATACACAGTTCTAATATAAAAGGCTGAATCGGTTCTATTTTCCGGTACTCAAAGCTCTTGGGAAGGAGAGTTGCGATCGCAAGAAGAACAAGTTGTCAACGGGAGGGAGTGCCTGCAGCATACACGTTTCTAATATAAAAGGCATAATCGGTTCTATTTTCCTGTACTCAAAGCTCTTGGGAAGGAGAGTTGCGATCGCAAGAAAAACAAGTTGTCAACGGGAGGGAGTGCCAGCAGCATACACAGTTCTAATATAAAAAGCAGAATCGGTTCTATTTTCCTGTACTCAAAGCTCTTGAGAAGGAGAGTTGCGATCGCGAGGAAAACAAGTTGTCAACGGGAGGGGGTGCCTGCAGCATACACTTTTCTAATATAAAAGGCAGAATCGGTTCTATTTTCCTGAACTCAAAGCTCTTGGGAAGGAGAGTTGCGATCGCACGAAAGACAAGTTGTCAACGGGAGGGAATGCCAGCAGCATACACATTTCTAATATCAAAGGCATAATCGGTTCTATTTTCCTGTACTCAAAGCTCTTGGGAAGGAGAGTTGCGATTGCAAGAAGAACAAGTTGTCAACGGGAGGGAGTGCCTGCAGCATACACGTTTCTAATATAAAAGGCATAATCGGTTCTATTTTCCTGTACTCAAAGTTCTTGGGAAGGAGAGTTGCGATCGCAAGAAAAACAAGTTGTCAACGGGAGGGAGTGCCAGCAGCATACACAGTTCTAATATAAAAAGCAGAATCGGTTCTATTTTCCTGTACTCAAAGTTCTTGAGAAGGAGAGTTGCGATCGCGAGGAAAACAAGTTGTCAACGGGAGGGAGTGCCTGCAGCATACACTTTTCTAATATAAAAGGCAGAATCGGTTCTATTTTCCTGAACTCAAAGCTCTTGGGAAGGAGAGTTGCGATCGCACGAAAGACAAGTTGTCAACGGGAGGGAATGCCAGCAGCATACACATTTCTAATATCAAAGGCATAATCGGTTCTATTTTCCTGTACTCAAAGCTCTTGGGAAGGAGAGTTGCGATCGCAAGAAAAACAAGTTGTCAACGGGAGGGAGTGCCAGCAGCATACACAGTTCTAATATAAAAGGCATAATCGATTCTATTTTCCTGTACTCAAAGCTCTTGGGAATGAGAGTTGCGATCGGAAGAAAAACAAGTTGTCAACGGGAGGGAATGCCTACAGCATACACGTTTCTAATATAAAAGGCATAATCGGTTCTATTTTCTTGTACTCAAAGCTCTTGGGAAGGAGAGTTGCATTCGCAAGAAAAACAAGTTGTCAACAGGAGGGAGTGCCAGCAGCATACACAGTTCTAATACAGCAAACGTACAACTATATGCATGTGTGTACAGATGAAGTAAAATGCGAACAGTAAATGCAAACTTCGTTGCAATCATATCTCTGTAAAAAGCCGCCTTATTGCTTTTTACAGTTAGAAATATTTTTAGAATCTCCGATTCTGTGGATTTGATTCAGAAAGCATAATCCGCCTAGTTAAACTTTTGCCTCCTGAAATAATTTTAATCCCAAACAGATTTTTATAAACATTTTATCCATGAACTGATAATATATTTTTGATAAAGTCCAAAAGAATGGGCGAAACTTTAAAATTTTAATTAGATTTTTATAAAAATAAAAAACAAAAAACCACATTCCCAAGAAAATTCAGAAAAATAAATATAGATGATTTAGGAAAACAAAGATATATATATATATATATATATATATATATATATATATATATATATATATATATATATATATATATATATCAGACAGTATATTCTCTGCGAATTCCACTCTGGTTCTCTCTCCATACTAGTTTCGACCACTTAATGGTCTCATCAGTGGAGCTATAACGAGCCGAAAGCAAAATGCATAGAAAAGAACTGTCTACTTAAAATCCCCATATCGTAAAATATCGGTAGGATATTATCCGCAGAACTTGATGCCGGACTGTAATCTTAAACAGTACAAACGAACATCTGAATATACTCCGGAGAGGTACGAAATTATTAACAATTTCACGGTCTATGTGTTTGGAAAAGTTATTTTATTTTTCTTACGACCATTAAGAAAGGAGGTAGACAGAATATTCTTAATGTCTTAAAGTTCAACCCAAAACATGCCAATTTTTAATGAAATGAAATAATTTATTTGCCACAAGACTGATACTTCAGCATTGGTTTCGTCAACAGTATACAATTAAATAAAAAAATATATACATAACATACCTTAAAGCTAGAAAAAAAAAAACAAGAAACAGTTATATTAGTTAGTATCATAAGATACTTGTTAGAATATGGAAAATGTAAAATAACTTAATCTAATATTTAATAATAAAAGCCACAGATTAAAATCCTAAAACAACTAACAGGAAAGAAAATAATAAAACGATAAGAACATAATCCGTCGCAATGGTCAGTGAAGGACGCAACGAGATAATCACTCAGTACACAGTAAAAGAGTCAGTATACCCTACAGGCTTAAGTATTCGTTAAAAGAATAAAATGATCCCTGACAAGAAATTTTTTTATTTCTGTTTTGAATTTATTACTGTTTGATATGTTTTTTAATTTTGCAGGCAATTTGTTAAACAGAATAATGAAATTATAAATTGGGGATCTCTCAAAGATTGCCGTTCTATGTTTAGGTATACTAAGAATGTCATTATTTCGTGTATCATATCTGTGACCCTGGCCAAGAGTTTTAAACTCTGAGTAATTTTGTTTTACATATAAATCATATTTTAGAATATAAATAGAGTAAAAATCAAAATGCTGTTTTCCTTAAAAATGGGTCTACACGAATCCGTCGGCTTAAGACCAAATATCAACCTCAGTATTCTTTTCTGAGCCAGAAACACTCTATTCACCTCACACCCTCTTCCCCAAGACATGACATTGCTTGACAGATGACTGTATGCCAGGGAATAATACATAGTCAGTAATCCAGCCCGGTCTAGAGATGACCTCATCTGCAAAATAGCAAAGAAGCCAAAATTTAATTTTTAACAAACAAGTTCAATATGAGAAAAGAAATGCAGCGATTCATTAAGCCACGTGCCTAAAAATTTAGTATAAGCTGAGATTTCAATATTATATGTTACTTTATCCTCCACAAGCAATAGTTTTTTAATATTTAAATTTATGTATACAGTCTTTGTCGGGTTAAATATTAACTGATTATGCTGACACCAAATCTCCAACTCCTCACATACCCCTCCTGCTGTAGGCAACAACTCCTCTGGGGCATCCGCAGATATAGCTATCGTGGTATCATCAGCAAACATAACTAACTTTCACCTACTGATGAATCTAGGTAGGTCGTTAACAAGAGAGGCCCCAAAACCGACCCCTGTGGCACACCCGAGGCGACTTTTTTGCAATCTGATTTACTTTTTTGATATCGAACAAACATACTCCTATCAGACATATACGAGTCGATGAGTTTTAGGATATTTCCTCTTATACCCGAAGCAAAGAGCTTTCTCAATAAGAACTCTCTATTCACAGTATCAAACGCACTTGTTAAGTCAAACATTAGACACATCACATACTTGCCCCTGTCGAGTTCCGTATATACAAAATTAAATAAATCACAGCATGCAGTCTCGATGGATTTATTCTGTCTCAAACTATGTTGTCAAGGAGTAATAATTGAATTCTGGTTAAAAATAATTGTCAAATTTTCGTATATTATTTTTTCAAAAACTTTTGAAAATAGACTCAGCATAGATATTTGCCTGTAATTAGCCAGATTGTGAGGATCATTTTTTATATATTGGCGTAACTGCCGCCTGCTTTAGTATTTGAGGAAAAATGTCCTCTGAAAGAGATCTGTTTATTAAATATGTCAAGGGAAGTGCGACAGATTCTGATATTAATTTTAAAATTTGAGGACTTATCTATCGGAACCTGAGGAGCGTTTGTTCTTTAACGAATTAATAGTCGATACTGTCTTTTCTTGAACCACCTCAAAAACTACCATTGTTTGAGGAATTGATTCTATAGTTGTTGCTGGTAAGGACATATTACGACCGTAGGCCTAAAACAATTTCAACTTGGTAACAGAGCTGAAATATTCTGGGAAGTGGTTAGAAACCTCTTGAGGGTCATCGGTGAAACGCAAAGCGAGGTTATGGTTTGTTATCCTTTTCTGTCTATTAAGATTTTGGTTAATACAATTCCATATTTCTTTCGTTTTGTTGGTTGCATTATTTATTTTGTCTCTATAATAAGTTTTTTTTTTGCGTTTTATATACTCCGCCTATCATCTTTGTTTTTGTTGCGATAAAGCATCCTATGTTCGGTACTGTCTATATATCTTTGTAAGAAATAAACATTATCCAGTTTCTTTCTTTGTCTTGCCAAAAAAGGACCATATCATGCATTAGTTTTTATCACAGATTTTTTGTAACTTCGGATCACTTCTAACGGACAACTCAAATCCAAGTAATGGCCCACAGTTGATGAAAACTCCGACCAGGCAACATCTACGCTTGGAAGTTCCAATTGTGTTGTAGTTAAAAAAACTGCGGAAGAGAAGAGAATCTTTTTGAGTTCATAAAAATTTTTTTTTACCAATCAAATGCGTAGCAGTTTTATAAACTTAAATTTTATTTAAAAATTTCCGAAACGTTGTGAAATATTAGGATAACATATCATTAAAATTAGGTAGGAATCAGAAGCTTACAATTTTTTTAAAGTCAAATGAAAAAAGCACTTTGTTGTCCGCCTTTGTTTCGATAGTATATAAGTCGATTAGTTAATATGATTTTGACTTCAAAATTTTAATCAAACTTTTTATTCTGTTAAAGTTAAGGAAGAAGATCAAATGAGTGTGAACAGCAAATTTCATCAAAACATAAAGTGTATTTTTGCTACAAATCTCACCTATGAGTTGATAAATATCTACAATATACGCACATGCTACGTGGATCATTTTTAAAGATGAATCAGTTGATGAAAGAGATAACGTGTTCCATCGCATACCTAAAAATAAAATCACAATTAAAGATTTCATATTTTATTCGCGTTATATTTCTATAAACTTGAAAGCTGGAAGGTTAGAAAATGTTTATATATATTCGTTAAAATATATTTTTCTAGACATGCAAACGTGTATTGATATTATTGTGTTTGTACATTATATTATGAAAATGAAATTCTTTGAAATCTGTTTGCTATAAAATATTTACACCGGGATTTAGCGATTATATTAGATGGATTGATAATTATCAATTAAATTATGTTTACGTTCTGTATCAGTCATTTTATCACTTTTATACCGCCTTAAAAATGAAAATATACTTTTTATCCGGGTGCAGACTTAGCACACTTTAGCACCTTATATTTTAAAACTAGACATGAACCGAAGCTTCAAGGCAACTTGGTCAACTAAACTTAATATACAAATTTTTTCAGTTTCCAAGTAAATTAAATGAAAATTTTGATACCTTTCAACGTTGATTCAAATTTCAATATTTCGAAGAAAGTTTTATTCTATTTTTTTTTAACCGACTTCTAAAAGAAGGAGGTTTTCAATTCGTCGCGTATGTATTTTTTATGTATATACAGCGATTACTCCGGAACAACTGCATCGATTTGAATGAAATTTTTTACGTTACTTTCAGGAAGTGACTGCGGAGGTCCCATATTTTTTAGATGAAATTGGTGCAGTAAAATCCAAGATGGCGCTTACCATATGGCGGCCAAAAAAATTAATTTTGTCCGATTTTCTCCAAAATTGGTATGGAGGAATTTTCTGAGTTGTACCCAACGAACCTGAAATTATTTTTAAAAAATTCAAAATAGTGGATCCAATATGGCGGACCAAAAAATTTAATTTCGTCCGATTCTCTCCAAAATTGATATGGGGAAGTTTTCGAGGTCGCACATAACGAACTCAAAATATTGAGCTCCTTATGGTACTGAAATCCTGAAGTCCTGGGTCGACAGACTAGAATTACATCGAGGGATCAGATAAGTTTTTATTAAGCCAGCTATTGGTCATTAACCATTATCTAACTTCTCTAAAGATTGGTAATTTTATTATGGCTTTGGAACAAATAAAAACTTATTATCTATGAATTATGCTGCTTTCAAGTAGTGGAAGAGTGTAGCAAACAATAAAATTATTTTCAATGGCAAATATTTGTTTTCTTTTTTATTCTCGAAATGTAAACGATCCACAAACTTGACATATAAAACTGGACTGATCATGCATAACACCTCCCCTTACAATAAAAATGACGCCACCATGCTCAGTGCCATTACGTGCAAATAATTGCTTTGGCAACAATGAATTCCCTAAGTTTTCATGATATTGGTGAAAGTGTATTTTTGACATTGACTGAATGCTTTTCATTTTGACAAAAATTTATTTTTAATTTTGCTGTTTTATGGATTTTATCACATTTTAGTTAACGTTTTACTGAAAATTTCAAACAGGAACGTGAACTTTAAGGTTTTTTTGGTATTTAAAAAAATGTGCTTCTTCATCGTAAGACGTGCAAATACCTCATCTGGTAAATTGGAATTTATTTAATTGGTAAGTTATAAAGCATTCAATAATAATTATATAAAATTTTACCTTAGAATCAAATTGTAAATCTAAGGGTAACAAGTTTAATCTTATGGATATGATGTATGATAATTTTTAAATGCTATCAATATTTTAGTTTTCTAAGAGAAAAGAATCTTCAAATTCAAGGGCTGAAGCAAATTGGTCATGATCATAATTCTTTTATACATCAGATGAGTAACTCTGTTGAGAACATTTTTCTAGAAATAGTTTTATACAAGAAGATGAGCAAAAAGTTTGTGCTGTTCTTCTTACAAGTAAACTGCCTGAAAAAAAAATACAAAACACTGTTTGATGTAAACATCTTGAAGCAACTAAACTTGGACTTAATAACATACACTGGCTCTATAAAAAAAGTCCTGAATTGGGTGTGCATTAACCAACAACAATTTCGTTTTACCATAAAGTTAATGTTCCACTGACATATAAAGCTGAACATCGAAACTGGTATGGTGTTAAAATTTAAAATGATTATACGTTTAAAAACCAATATGCCATATTAAAATACAAATAAATGATTGCATATAATATGAAATTTTTCAGTATTATTAAGCATGCTTGGAAATTACATAAATTTTACTTTTATATATTTATTTTGTATAAAAATAAAATAATAACCTTTTGTTTGAATATGTTATTAATTAATAAAACAAAATTCTTGATTTTAGCTCAGATAGGAAATTTGTGTCATGAAAATCCTTTGTCAAAGTAGTGAGAAACTGCGACTGATTACCATTTCATAAATTCAACTCTAGGAAAGGTCAATTCCAGATCCTTAAACAGTTAAGTAAATGGAAAGTTTGACTTAGTGTAAAAATTTAAAGTTGCTAGTAAATCTTTATGTATAAATTTAGATTAAAATTGATTGTATCCAGTTAAAAATTCTCTTGTATTTACAAGCTTTTTATATTTAAAGTATCTTAATAAATATTGTTATTTACAATTAAATGTAAACTGCTTTTACACTATCCCTTTTAGAGTTTATTTTTTTTTATAAAAAAGGTTTAGTACATAATGTTACTTTACTTTCTTTAAATTAAAGCTCCGTTATTATGAAGGAAATGTCAACATTATTATGAATGTTGTTAACCCTATATAAATACCTAACATATCAGTTCCCTAAAAGCATCGAGGAGAAAAATAGTTTAATCAAAGCTATTTTTAAATGATGAAACTCCCTTATTTTGCAATAGATTGTGTGAACATTTCGATACCTTCATATACTATATTAATTCATGATATAAAATTTTTAAAAATAAATGCATTAATACTTTTTTTCGTTAATTTCTTATACTCTACGTCCGAACAAGGATTTTTCTAAAACAGATATTTAAAAAAAAATTAGTCTCGATTTGTTTTTGGCGCATATTTCACATTTTAGCCATTTTGCTAAATAACAGTTTTATTGTAAAAATAAAATATGTAAACAGTCATAGAAAAAGCATTTTCATTTATTTATAAGAACTGACATTTCATGCTTGTTATCTAAAAATAATAAAATTGTTACATATTTACGCTGATCCAAAGAAGTTAAAAAAAATTTGTTTTATTGGAGTTACTTTAAACAGAAAAATTATAATTTTGAGGAAACTAAAAGTAGAAATTCAAGTTAAATATTGTTTTTCAGAAACAATTATCCTGGTATTTTTTTATTGAATATACTCAGTTAGCCTGTCAAGTAAAACAAGGATGAGCGATTTATTGTTTTAGTTATAGTATAGAAAGAGATAGTTATTGCCTAAACCTGTTAGTTAGAATAATAGAATTGACATTCATACACGACACATTCACGCCAATGTAAGAAACTAGCAGGGAATTCAATGTTGCCATACAAATCATTGCATCTAATGGCGACCAATAAGGGGGGGGTCAAAAATTATTTTCATGAGCAGTCCAGTTTTATATGTCATGTTCGTGACACGATCATTCTCGCACTAACAATTTCTTAAGAGTTTACGACCCTTTGCATAACTTTACAACAGAAATTTTTCCAGATATCCATAAAAGAAGCCCTGTACTGAAATTTGTATCAAAATATTCGTTCGTATCAAAAATTAAATACGAAAGAAGTCGAATAAAAGTAAACTAATAAACCAACAATTTTTTCAGTTTTTAACCCATTTACAACAAACTTATCTAACATGTTAAAAATTTCATTAAAATATCTCACTTTATCATTCATGCGTGAGCAAACATGAAGTCGGTTAGAAATGGCAAGGTATAGGTCCATATGCCCCGAAAACTTTCAGAACGTGTTTTAAAAAAAGAAAAATGATATCGCCCTACTTGTGTGATAGTATTATTGGAAAGTGAAATATGGCGACTTCACACAGCTGCACTTCGACGAGAAAACGTCGAAACTCAGGGGGAAACGCTTGACAAAATTACATATTGTGTGAGGAAACAAAGCTTTAAAGTGATCTCTTTATCAGAAGATAACAGTAAATATTTCAGAAAGAGGCAAAAATGTGAAACGATAATTATTAATTAAGAATGAATTTGTGCTAGTTAAATTAGTTTATTATACAGTGTGTTAAACGACTAAATGCCGAGATTGATTTATCGGAAAATAAACTTTGGAAAATTTGGCAACTTACTAAAATCGATGGATGCAATTCGGCTAAAATTTTTTCCGGTTGTACTAGAAGTTGATGCCCTCTTGTTTAATTTAAATGGAACACCCTATATGTTATTTCATTTTTAGTTGCTACGCACAATTATAGACATATTTTATGTATAATATCTTATACCTAAGTCTAACTGTTTTTGAGATATTTAAAATTTTATGTCAAAAATGGCGTTTGCAAACCTAAACATAACTATTAATGTATCCTATATGAAAGCCTTTATTATTTAATTGGGGTCGGTTTCCTTCTGGAAGAAGATCTGTTTTAGAGGAGTGTGTTAGTCTTTTGATAATAAATAAATACATGATAATCAAAAACTAACATTAAATATTAACTTGAAAAAATTGTTAAAAGATACTTTTTCTTAAATATAAACCCATTATTTTTAACCGACTTCTAAAAGAAGGAGGTTCTCAATTCATCGACTATGTATGTTCTTTTTTAACCGACTTTTAAAAGAAGGAGGTTCTCAATTCATCGACTATTTATGTTTTTTTAACCGACTTCTAAAAGAAGGAGGATCTCAATTCGTCGACTATGAATGTTTTTTTAACCGACTTATAAAAGAAGAAGATTCTCAATTCATCGATTATGTATGTTTTTTTAACCAACTTCTAAAAGAAGGAGGTTCTCAATTCGTCGACTATGTATGCTTTCTTTTATGTATGTACACCGATTACTCCGGAATCCGATTTGAATGAAATTTTTTAATTTATTTTCAAGAAGTTGCTGCAGTAGTACCATATTTTTTTGAATGAAATTGGTGCAGTAAAATCCAAGATGGCACTGACAATATGGCTGCCAAAAAAATTAATTTTGTCCGATTGTTTCCAAAATTGGTATGAGGGAATTTTCGGGGTCGTACACAACGAATCTGAAATTAATTTAAAAAAATTCAATATGGCGAATCCAATATGGCGGTCAAAAATATTTAATTTAGTCCGATTTCATTTAAAAATGGTGCAAGGAAATTTTCGGGCACATACCTAACGAATCCAAAATATTCTTAAAAAATTCAATATGACGGATCTAATATAGCGAAAGAAAAATCAATTTTGTCCAATTTTCTCCAAAATTAGTATGGAGGGGTTTTCGGGGTTGCACATAACGAATCTAAAATTATTTTTAAAAAATTCAATATGACGGATAAAAAATTGATTTTGTCCGATTTTTTTTAAAAATTGATTTAAGGGAGTTTTTGGGGTCGCACATTACGAATCTGAAATTATTTAAAAAAAATTAAATATGGCGGATCCAAGATGGCGGATTAAAGATTCTACATTTCTCGATTTTTGTTAGTGTTAATTACGAATTTAAAATATTTTTTGAAAAACTCAATCTGGCAGATTTATTATGGAGTCCTAAAAACTTTACATTTTTCGATTTTCTCCAAAACTGATATAGGGGGTGGTTGAGGGTGTAAATTATGAATTTAAAAGTTTTTTTTCAGCCGATTAAAAATTTTACATTTTTCGATTTTGTTTAAAGGTATTGCTTTTGAGAATATAAATAGCGATATATAACATCTAAATCTAAATGCAATATGATGATCTAGAAATTTTAAATTTTTGGATTTCATCCAAAACTGATGCTTTGAAGGGTTTAGATTCAGATTAGATTTAGACGTTAAAATAATTTTTTTAAAACTCAACATGGCGGATCCAATATGGTGATTGAAAATTTTGCCTTATTCGCATTTTTTTAGATTTGGTACTAGGGATTTTTCAGGGTAATGTATAACGAATATGAAGTTAACTTTTACAACTATATTAGGTTGATAAGATACAATATGAGAAACTGAAAATTTTACATTTTCCGATTTTGTCTAAAATTGATATTACGGGGTTCTTGGGACGTATATAAACTTAAAATGCATTATAAAATATATCGTGCTAAGAAATGTACGTCTCAAGTTCTTTAAATATCGATATTGGAAGGTTTTGGGACCTATATTACCAACCTAGAATTAATTTCAAATTTAAGATAGTAGATTTGCAATGACCAAATATTTGTTTGACACACTAGTATTGGAGAACTCTAAGAACGCCTAAGAATTTTTAGTGATTCATTTTTTGCCACCTTGGAGTCATTGCGAGGTACACCAATCTCGATTAATACTTAGTCATTTGTGGATATCATTATGAATTCAAAACTAAAAATCGAAAAATAAAATTTTTATAAAAAAAAATGAACCGACTTCTAAAAGTGCGCTAAAAAGTGAAAAATAACTATAAATTTTTATATGAAATTGAAATTTTTGAAGTCGACGAAATGACGATTTTTTAAATATAATGTTTATTCTTCTTTTTTTACCACTCTGTACTTATAATTTTCACAACATCATAAAAAGACCACTAAAGTCGATCTTCGTCTAGAAGAAAACTAACCCAGATTACATAATAAAGGCTTTATTATAGGAAAAATTTATAGTTAGGTTTTGGTCCGCAAACGTCATTTTTGAATAAAAATTTAAATATGTCCAAAACGGTGAGACTTAAGTATAGAACATTATACATAAAATATATCTAGAATTTTACGTAGAAATCAAAAATGCAATAATATGTAGGGTATTCTATTTAAAATAAGCAAGTTGACATCTAATTCCGATATAACCGGAAGTGCCACCATCTTGAAAATATTTTATGCGACTGTCCCCCATGCACAATAGTAGCCTGTCAAATTTTCAGATTCTTCCTAATTATAGTTTTCCCAAAATCGATAGATAAATTTCCCGGGGAATCACCATGTATGAATTAGTCATCATAGTTAGTCATGTTTCTAGTGAAATTCTAGACTTTAAATAGAGTATATATAAATAGGTAAGAGAGCACGCAAGTGGTTAATAAAGCTTTAAAAGTAATTAGTGAAAAGTGGTGGCATTATTCGAAGCCAGTGAGTGAAAATGAGAAGAAAAAATCGCAACATTATATTTTTTTTCATGTCAGCTGAGGTTGTAATATAATTGACATAAATCTGTGAAAGGAAGCATCAACCTGTCGTCAGTTTTAAAAGAAGAACGCAATTTATTTATTGTCTCTTGATATATAAAATATTTTCCGTTTAGTAATTCAATTTCATTTGTTGATGTCGGTCACCCTTTAGGGCAGTCCACTCAATAAACATGAAAAAGTCTAGACGCAGAAATATTATCTGGTTATTTGTCATTATTCTCGATTGGAAATAATTCGTATCAAGTTTCTAAGTTAGGTCTCAATGGATTTAATGTATATTTGTTGATTACTCATGGATATTTTCTAAAAATTATAGGGACTGTTGGGGTACAATGGAACGAAAAAGTGGCTTTGATTGTCAGAAAAAAAAGTGTTCCATATTTATTTATTTTTTTCTTAAAATAAGCAAGAACAGACCTTAAACAATTGATTGAATACAAAAAAACATCAAAAAATATACTTTTAACCTAAAATAATTGCGTGCATAACTCTGTATGTTCCATTGTGGCTCAGGTCTTGGGTATACTGACAATATATATATATATATATATATATATATATATATATATATATATATATATATATATATATATATATATATATATATATATATTTGTTTTGTTTTTCTTTCTTAAAGCATTCTATTATAATAATTATTTTTATTTTCTTGGGTATAGTTATTTCGGAGTCTTCATTAAAGAAATGTTTATTCTCTCAACGTGTCGCTCATTATATTGAGCTTCCTCAGGAGTATTTTTTATTTTCTAACAATCTTCAATTGATAAAATATATATAAAACAACATATTTTTACAAATACAACAGATCACACGTAACATATACCATTTAAAAACTTAAAATTACGCTAATATAGAATAATGATTGATTTTAAATAAGAATGGAAACTATCATATCATCAATCATAAAAGAAATGATTCACATAAAAAAGAGAAAACTACAGTTAATGACAAACAAGACGTTTAAAATCCTAACCAAATTTATAACAACTTCAAAATATAAATCTATTTTTTAAATTAAATAAAAATAAAGTGATGCTTGGTGTTTTTCTAGTAGTTCCGCTCACAATTCTTGACTCCACACTCTCATATAAAGACACAAGAATATATATATATATATATATATATATATATATATATATATATATATATATTATAGAAAAAGAATTAAAATAAAATTCTTGTCTTATGACTATTCCAACAAGAAAAAACAATATACCTATCTCGGATGCATGCCAGGTGCATGTCGGCACCCTGATGAGTCTAGTAGAGACGAAACATGTGCCTCTGCCGTATCACTGTGGCGGGAAGGGTCAGTTTTGACTTTCTTCTCGGTATGGTGGTACAGGTAGGCCATCATCTCGATGGTGGTGGAATTGGATGGATTGTGCTCTGTAGCAATCTATTCAAACTATGCAATTTCCAACACGGAAAGGATATGATGGAACGAAGTTTGCATTTACTGTTTGCATTTTACTTCATATATATATATATAATTATTTTTAATTTTTGTATCTTAAACCTTTTGTTAAATATTTTTTTCTAATTTTTTCTTGGGTATAGGTTTTTCCATTAGAGAAACATAGGATAACAATTTTTTTCTGACGTTTCGCTCTACATAGCGAGCTTCTTCAAAAGAGCTAGGTATATTTATTTTACATCTTGAAAGTAGTTTTGTGTGTGAGCTCTTTTGAAGAAGCTCGCTATGTAGAGCGAAACGTCAGAAAAAAAATTGTTATCCTTTGTTTCTCTCATGGAAAAACCTATACCCAAGAAAAAATTAGAAATATATATATATATATATATATATATATATATATATATATATATATATATATATATATATATATATATATATATATATATATATATATATATATATACATATATATATATATATGGTGCTAAAGGAAAATAAAAGCCATTGACAATTTTTACACTTTGGCGCTAATAATTAACCTCATACTCTCAGTTTCGTCCATACTCCATATTTTGTCTGATTCTGGAAAAATTTTACTAATACGAAGTCGTTAGATTATAGTGTTTCAAAGCTACATGGTGGTAAGTCTATGTCGTCATCACTTGGCTCATTTAAAGATCTATTATCATCGTCAGCAGTGACCTCATTGCTAGACTTGACTTGACTTGGTCAGGTCCGCAATTTTTAGTATTTTTATTCTTTTTATATTTTTTGGTTTATCTGTCTTCTTTTTTGTTTTCTTTTCTTCTTTTTCTTGTGCATATTCTTGTATTTTATTTTTCACAAGAGTTTCTTAAATATTAATCTGTTTTCTTTCTTTTCCTTGTTGCTGTTCTTTCTGGGACCAGTCTTTTCATTCTAAATGACTTATTATTTGATTTTTACTTTCTTGAAGTGTAGTTCCTGAGATGAAAGGTTGCTGGTTATCGATTGGAGGTGCTCTATGATCCCTCGATTACAGTTGTGGATCTTCTCTAGTCAATCATATGTTTGTTATAAAAGATCGCCCGATTACAATTGTGGGTCCTTCTCAGTTATTGATTTGTTTGTCACTTCGCTTGTAAGATATTCCTCTTTAATCAAAGGGAAAAATTTCTTTTTAAATCCAAATTTTATGTTGAATGGTGTCATAGCTTTCTTAAATGCTTGTTCTACAAGCTCAGCTACATAATAAATGGTCAGAGTGTGCCCTGGGTGTTGAATGATCCAAAAATCTGCTGCAGCATTACAAAAATTTTAAAAAGGCCAAATACTGATACATTGAGTGCTTCCAATTTATGACTCGTATGCTGAGGTATTGTAAGAAGTATCACTCCGTTGTCCTTTGTAACATTCAAGAGTTTTGGACCTAAATGCCTCTCATGGTTGTCCATGATTACAAGAGTTGGATTTGCTTTAGTAAAAGAGATGATTTTTAAAAAATGCTTTATAACATTTGCAAATAATTCGCCGGTCATCCATCCAGTAGGTTAAGAAGGACCTAATGTGTCTGAGGGTGCTCCTCTGAACCTTCTTTCGAGGAAAGACCATTGCAGGTGGCAAAGTAGAACCAATGGCAGAAACAATGGAATAAATTGTCACTAAAGTTCCCCTTTCTGCACTGGCGACTTTATTTAGAAACCTGAATGATTTAAAAGCCAATAATTTTTTGGATTTTTGAACCATGCTTGATTTCGTTTTATTCACTCTTACACCATCTTCAAAATTAGGATACCTTTGCAGAGCATCAAATAAATTGTCAAAAAACTTTTGCGTATTGTGTCTTTTAAAATGGATTACTCTAGACAAGCTGCAGACTTCGGGATTACGAAGTCTTATTTCTGACACCGTAAAGCCAGTCAGTGCCAGCTATTTGCTGCTCTTTCCGAGCTTTAGGTATTTAAGGACTGTAATACTTGGCCATCTTATAAGCTAAACGTCGTGTTTCCAAAGCGTCGAAATGCTAGCACATCTTTGAATAAGTCACCATATATTGTTCAAATGAGTGTTCGAGTTCACTTGAAAATATCTTTTGAATTGCATAGCTAGAAATCATTCGTATTTCTGCTCCGTCCCCTGTTGTCATTTTTTTTTAACATAATGTACTTAACACCTTTTAATTTAGTACCGTTTCAAAAACTCATTCCTCCGAGTTCTACAGCCTCTCGAATAGTAGCTTCACGATGTAGGCCTCTATCAGTTTTCTCACACGGTTTCTAACCATTATGACGTCAAAATCGGCTAAAAAAACCAATAAAGTAATTTATGGGATAGAGTTCCATCATGCCTTGTTCCAAGGGCCCCATACGGTTTCGAAATTTTCAAACACGAACCAAAAAAACTTTCCATTTTGTAATCAACTTGCCACACCGCGAGAGAAGGAGAATTAAAATGAAAATGAATTCTTATTAAATGCTTCGGTACAGGTGGTTATTTTTTCGGTATTGGTCGCTTCTTCTTTTTGGGCAGTGTCTAGTGTAGCATGCCGGAGATTAAGGGGGGGGGTTTATGACAGGCTCCGGCATGGAATTCCAGTTGTTAAATAGAAAAGGAAGATCCCGGTTTAATAAAATCTGATTGTGGCATGTACCTGTTTGTCTTTAAGGGTGTATCAAAAGTCACAAATATGGTGTTGACCTCTTAGAGGTGATAACTTTCACTACACTTTACTTAAGAGTAAACGAATACAGTTTTAACTTTCTTTATCCCCCAAAATCTGGCAAATGTTGCCCTAAAACACTAAATATGGTTTTAGCTGTTTACTGGGATAAACGTAGTGCTGTATAATTAGAAAAATCAGGCCAAATATTGCTTTCTGAGCTTATGCCAGTTTTTCCAACCAAGGCTTGGCCCAAAATCTTTCTACTGACGCTTTCAGAAATCTCAAGAGCGCCAAGAAAAAAAACAAAAGATTAACTAACTACACCCTTGATGAAAGTGGCAAAAGTGGAGTGTTTGATACATTTCTAGGCACACTTGATTTTTTTTTACAAAACCGGTTTTTGATGTGACAGTGACAAAAACTTTTAGCTTTTATTTCATATGTATTTGTTAAAGAGACTACTTGATGAAAACTGTAACAAACTGTATTAAATAGTCAAAATTATATTAACATAAAAAAATATGGCATACCTATTATTACCACGTTTTGATTAAAAACAAATATTCTTTGGTGAGAAATTCGAACTTTATAACAGTTAATATAATTTTTTTCTTTTCACAACTTTGTTTTTGCAGAGCCGGCATATTTCGCTGCGTCTCTATGTGGGCGAATTCGTTCGATTACTTAGAGCCGTCGTTCCATTGTACCCCGCGTATTATTGTGCCTCCATTGTTCCTATGCAAATAGTTACTTTGGATTTTTACGCAAATTTTATTCAAAGTTGTTAAAAATTCAATTTTAAGATTTCTGATCAAATAATTGATAAATGAAAAAGGAAAATTTAAAAGGGTTTGTTGTTATGAGTAGTAATGCACAATTTAAAACTTTATAGTTGGATCAAGGATTCTTTGCGTGCACGTCATCAATTTATCATGGCTGATATTCATCCGAATCAAACAGCTGTCAAATCAGTGGCGAAGGTTTGAGGATTTTCTATGTTACGTCAACATTTAAAAAAAAAATAACAGAATTTCGGCAAATTAGTTATTTTGTAAAATTATTATTATTGTCTATTCGGTAACAAAATCGACGTAAAAATAGTCGAATCGGAAAAAACCGATATATTTTCTGTGTTTCATGTTGTACGCTGTCAGTCGGCAGTGAAATCTCATCGATAAACGTCAGTGTCAGTGTTTACAATTATTTATGTTTATATTAAGGCATTAATTCAGTGTTTTATTGTGTTATAATATGCTGAAATGAACCCCAATTTAAATAAATCCCTTTCGTTTGATATGTGGGGCCTATCCACGAACTTGACATATAAAACTGGACCGATCATGCATAATACCTTCCCTTATAATAAAAATGACGCCACCATGCTCCGTGCCATTACGTGCAAATAATTGTTTTAGCAACAATGAATTCCCTAAGTTTTCATGATATTGGTAAAAGTATATTTTTGACATTGACTGAATACTTTTCATTTTGACAAAAATTTATTTTTGATTTTGCTGTTTTATGTAATGTTTTACTGAAAATTTCAAACAGGAATGTGAACTTTAAGGTTTTTTTTGGTATTTTAAAAAATGTAATTCTTCATCGTAAGACGTGCAAATACCTCATCTGGTAAATTGGAATTTATTTAATTGATAAGTTATAAAGCATTCAATAATAATTATATAAAATTTTACCTTAGAATCAAATTGCAAATCTGAAGATAACAAGTTTAATCTTATGGATATGTTGTATGATAATTTTTAAATGCTATCAATATTTTAGTTTTCTAAGAGAAAAGAATCTTCAAATTCAAGGGCTGAAGCAAATTGGTCATGATCATAATTCTTTTATACACCAGATGAGTAACTCTGTTCAGAACATTTTTTTGGAAATAGTTTTATACAAGAAGATGAGCAAAAAGTTTTTACTGTGCATCTTACAAATAAACTGCCTGAAAAAAACTATGAAGCACTGTTTAATGTAAACATCTTCAAACAATTAAACTTGGACATAATAACATACACTAGCTTTACAAAAAAAGGCCTGAATTAGGTGTGCATTAACTAACAACAATATCGTTTTACCATAAAGTTAATGTTCCACTGACATATAAAGCTGAACATCGAAACTGGTATGGTGTTAAAATTTAAAATGATTATAAGTTTAAAAACCAATATGCCATATTAAAATAGAAATAAATGATTGCATATAATATGAGATTTTTCAATATTATTAAGCATGTTTGGAAATTACATAAATTTTACTTTTATGTATTTGTTTTGTCTGAAAATAAAATAATAATCTTTTGTTTGAATATGTTATTAATTAATAAAACAAAAATTCTTGATTTTAGCTCAGATAGGAAATTTGTGTCATGAAAATCCTTTGTCAAAGTAGTGAGAAGTTGCGATTGATTACCTTTTGAAAAATTCAACTCTAGGAAAGGTCAATTCAAGATCTTTAAACAGTTAAATAAATGAAAAGTTTGACTTAGTGTAAACATTTAAAGTTGCTAGTAAATCTTTATGTATATATTTAGATTAAAAATGATTGTATTCAGGTAAGCATTCTCTTTGTATTTACAAGCTTTTTTATATTTAAAGTGTCTTAATAAATATTGTTTAGTTTACAATTAAATATAAACTGCTTTAACACTATCCCCTTTAGAGTTTAATTTTTTTTATATAAATGGTTTAGTACATAATGTTATCTTACTTCTTTTAAATTAAAGCTCCGTAATTATGAAAGAAATGTTAACATTATTATGAATGTTGCTAACCCTATATAAATACCTAACATATCAGTTCCCTAAAAGCATCGAGGAGAAAATAATTTTAACAAAGACCTAATCGAAGCTATTTTTAAATGATGAAACTCTGTTACTTTGCAATAGATTATGTGGACATTTTGATACCTTACATTAAACAATATATTATATTAATTCATGATATAAATTTTTAAAAATACTTTTTTTCGTTAACTTCTTATACTCTACGTCCGAATAAGGATGTTTCTAAAACAGATGTTTTTTAAAAAATTAGTATTGATTTGTTTATTGCATATTTCACATTTTAGCCATTTTGCTAAATAACAGTTTTATTGTAAAAAATAAAATATATAAACAGTCATAGAAAAAGCATTTTCATTTATTTATAAGAACTGACATTTCACGCTTGTTATCTAAAAATAATAAAATTGTTACATATTTACGCTGTTCCAAAGAAGTAAAAAAATTGCTTTATTGGAGTTGCTTTAAACAGAAAAATTATAATTTTGAGGAAACTAAAATAGAAATTCAAGTTAAATATTGTTTTACATAAACAATTATCCTGGTCTTTTTTATTGAATATACTCAATTAACCTGTCAAGTAAAACAAGGAAGAGCGATTTATTGTTTTAGATATAGTATATAAAGAGATAGTTATTATCTAAACCTGTTAGTTAGGATAATAGAATTGACATTCATACACGACACATTCACGCCAACGTAAGAAACTAGCAGGGAATTCAATGTTGCCATACAAATAATTACATCTAATGGCGACCAATAAGGGGGGGGGGGTCAAAAATTGTTTTCATGATCAGTCCAGTTTTATATGTCATGTTCGTGGGCCTCTACTGTAGCATTTAAATTTACCAGTTAGCATCAATGCTACATGTTTTTAGTAATATGATATAATTTGTATATTTTTACCTGATTAAATTTAATTATTTACCCCGTAATTTAAAATAGTAAACATGAAATTTATTTTTTTGGTTCACAACTCTTTTGGTCTTGTAACTTATCACTCTTTTTTCTTAACACTGTTTGTAAATTGCTATAGTTTATATATCACATTATTTGGTTTGAATTTAAAAGTCGTAAAATATTTTATTTTTAATAAACTCTCATTTATTTACATTCCATTTCAGTATTAAAAGTATAAGGTTATAGTCGGTAATGTGGGGATGTATTCCCGATTCGTTGACACGAGCACGGCATGTCGAGATCGATCATTTAAGGTTGAGTATGTAGTATGCACTTTGTTTTAATCATGATTAGTAACTTTGGACTGTTTGATCATAATTTTCTCTTTGATAATTTTCCATGGCTTGCCAATATTTGATGTATTACCTGGTGGTCAGTGTAAGTTCGGAACTAGGTTAGAGTGCTCCAGGTTGAGAATAAGGTTGGCAAACGTAAATACAAATATCCCTAAGAATTGTCACGTCTGGTTGCAAGAGAGATTTTTATTTTCGTTCCTTTACTGTAGAACCGCCGAAGGCAGCAGACCAATCCTGCCACTAGCTTTAAAAGGGAGACGCCGCACTACCTAACAATAGATTCCAATTTTGTGGGATTAGTTTTATCATTTGATAATATAACAATACTTGAACACAAGTTTTTGAAGATATTTTTTTTGTATTATGATATAATACGTGCAGTATGAGTACACAAGAAAATAAAACATATTAATAAACAAATAAGTGTCCACGTAAGTTTCAGAGTGTAGATGCTGTTTTGCTAATTATTAATAAAGCAAATTTTGTAAGGATGGAAATTAGAGATCTAAAGGACCAAGTTTAATAATCTGTACTGAAAACGTACATAATTGTGAAATTAATATTCATCCAATGTTTTTCTCAGAGAAGACTGTGATTCTCAAAATATGGCATACTCTAAGGTAAGCAGTTAAATAATTTTTTAATTGTATTATATCTACATATTAGTTTTATTTTTAGGGATAAATGGACACTGGAATCTGATGTAACCAATCCATTCGACAAGTCTGTAGGCCTCGAATTATAATTAAAAGTAGATTCCTTATCAAACAAATATATTTTATATTATAAAATTATTATATAAATATGCAGTAAAACACTTCAACGGATACTTAGTAATAGGCCTTGTGAAATAACTTAGAAACCTAGATTTTACTGGTCTGTAACATGGTAACATTTTAGATATCTTAAGGATGAAAGAATTTTAGATCTTACTAGGACGGTGTGTTGGTTAATTAATACTGTAACGGAGGACTAGGGGAATTCAGCCGAGTCCTTACAGAAATATTATATTGTGATAAACTGTCATCATTATATGTAATGTTTTTATTAATATTCTCATATATTCTTAAGGTATATAAATAGGGATGGAATAAAAGTAGTTGGTTTAGTTTGTATTTGAATGTGAAAGTGTTAACAGGTAGTTATTAAAGTGTTTTTATTAGTAGTGAACAGTGGTGTTTTTTTAATCGAATCCAATGGTCGATTTAAAGAAGAAAAAATCGTAACAATACTGTTAATAATTACCAAAGGTTTTGTAGGCAATGTTAGATAACTTTAAACGATATATGTGAATTAAAATTGTGAATTAAACAATGAAATATTTTATTATTTATTTTAAAATTTGAACATTTCACTTTTACCACATATTGTATTAAAATATTGGCAATTCATGCAATTATTTTTGCTAATGATTTCAAAATTATTTATTCACTGGAACTGTCACCACTATTAATCTCTTCGTCTGTGAG
Organism: Diaprepes abbreviatus; assembly: GCA_034092305.1. Lineage (NCBI taxonomy): Eukaryota > Metazoa > Arthropoda > Insecta > Coleoptera > Curculionidae > Diaprepes > Diaprepes abbreviatus. The sequence goes on along the minus strand of JASJET010000029.1, from coordinate 4,077,092 downwards.
GTGTACAATCAGCTATGGTACTTCTTCAATAATAACTTCCCTATTATACCAGTCTTGAATTATTTTGTGGGTGTGACACACCTTTGTACACTATACTTCTAGCATACATTTTTCTAATGCTTTCTCCCACATTTCTAAAACATTTTCATCCTTGTGACCAACTTCACCAATATGTATGTTATAATATTTTTTGGTATTTGCTCAAATCATCTCAATAGCAATTAATTGACAATGATAGGGTGGTAATCTTAAAAGTTCATGTCCATTTTCTTGTAATAATTCATCAATTTTATTTTGCTTCGGTTTTTTTTTGCAATTTTGCTAAGCTCAACAACTCAGCTTTGAGAATATGCTTATTATACAAACAATTTCATCTTTTTTCCAAGAAGATGATGGCTGTTTTTCCAATATAACAGAATGATATGGAACATTATCCATTACAATTAAAGAAGGTTCTTCTAAATTCGGAATTAACTGATTTTCCACCTTGTTCGCAAAATTTTCACTGTACGTTTCCCCATGGTAATCCCTCATTTTGGATTTACTGGCAAATAGTAAACTAGCATTTCTTACAAATCCATTACTATATCCAGCATGTAATACAATAAAATCTTTCCCATCGAATCCACCTGGTCTACGAACACTCTTTATATTATTGTCTTGCCATGATCTCATTTTGTTGCCCTTTGAGAAAATTTATGTTTTATTCACAAAAACAGGTAAACGTGGAAATTGTGATTGCTTATTTTTCATGTACCTTCTGAAAAATGCTGCCCTCATTGAAGATATATTAAGTATCTCTATAAGAGCTCTTCGGTTATCATCCTTTTTGAACTTAAACCCCAAATTTTTAAGCAGTGTTTGAAGGAAGCCATAACTTATATCAATTATTTCTTTTTGGAGCAGCTCTTCTTTTAATTATGTTTCCCTAAAAGTTTAATAACAATCAATATTTTTGATAATTCAAGCGTTTTCCGGCGTGTTGAAGTTACTTTACAACAAATATTTAACTACTAATCAAAGTTATTAAAATAACTGTTTAAATATAATGTATATGTAAAAGGTGTTTTTTATAGAGGTATAGAACTTTTAAATGGAATAAAACACAGATGAATTTTTTAAATTGACATGAAATTTACTTTATTCGAAAGATAACCTTCTAGCATTATAACTTAAATATGACTTCTGACATATGACCGCCACGGCTGGCTCGGACGTAGTCTAACCTGGAGGTCCAATTTTCGATGACTTTTTCCAACATTTGTGGCCGTATATCGGCAATAACGCAGCAAATGGTGTCCTCCAAGTGATCAATCGTTTCAGGCTTATCGGCGTAGACTAGCGACTTCACATATCCCCACAGAAAATAGTCAAGCGGCGTTAAGTCGCACGATCTTGGAGACCAATTCACGGGTCCGAAACGTGGAACTATGCGGTTACCAAACGTTTCGTTCAATAAATCAATTATGGCACGAGCTGTGTGACATGTTGCGCCGTCTTATTGAAATCACAGCTCCTGCATATCATGGTCGTTCAATTGATGAATGAAAAAGTCAGTAATCATGGCTCTATAGCGGTCACCATTGACTGTAACATTTTGACCAGCATCGTTTTTAAAGAAGTACGGACCAATGAATGCACCAACCCATAAAGCACACCAAACAGTCAGTTTTTCTGGATGTAACGGTGTCTCAACATACACTTGAGGATTATCATCACTCCAAATACGGCAGTTTTGTTTATTGACGTATCCATTCAAACAAAAGTGAGCTTCATCGCTAAACAAAATTCGCTTATGAAAATCGGGATCAACGGCAATCTTGTTTTGGGCCCATTCACCGAATCTACGCCTTGCTAGGTGATCGTGTAGCTTCAATTCTTGCACGAGTTGGATTTTGTAAGCACGCAAACCAAGATCTTTCCGCAAAATCTTCCATAAAGTGAATGGACACATATCCAATTTCTGTGCACGATGGCGGATAGACTGATTCGGGTCTTCCTCTACGCTACGCTCTACAGCAGCAATGACTTCTTCTGTACGCACTGTACGACGTCTCTGTGGATGCGTATTATCATTTAGAGTAAACGTGGTGCGAAAACGTTCCATAGTTAATCGAACTAATTGTTCTGATGGACGATTATGTTGACCGTAAAATGGACGTAGTGAGCGATACGTATTTCGAACAGAACCATGATTTTCAAAATAAATTTGCACAAACTAAACATAAATCACTTGACAGCTGACAAAATGGCCGCCAGTTAAAAAAGTGTTGCCAACTTAGAGTTCTATACCTCTATAAAAAACACCCTTCATAACCAAAATAAATAAACTAGTAATAGTAAAACAAACCAAATTTATTACAATTTTGGGAATATAAAATGAAACTGAAAATACAAAATGATGACGCCAATGGTCTAGGATGCCGATGCAAGAAAATAAACGGTGGACATTACTTTTCTTTTTCTGATACATGCTTTTATCACCGGACGTATTTCTATTGCCGTTTGGATATACGTTCCTTGTTTTTGAAGCTTCCGTCGTATATTAATTAGAGTAAGTACAAATGTTACCAGGTTGTACTGAATAGAGTCATTAAATGATGACGTGCACGCAAAGAATCATTGATCTAAGTATAGTTGCGAAATTATGGATATTTTACTCGATAAATTTTTTGGCATTTTGTTTTTGCTATCGCCGTAGTATTTCATCTTACAATTATTTACTTACGGTTACTCATCATCTGATAATGTAAGTTGTTAATAAAGGACCCAAAATTGTTTAAAACCACCTCACCAACATTTATGTTCATAAAAATTACCGTCAATTTTCTTAATGTTCCATCCTTCAAAGATATATTTTCATTTGCCAACTTATCCGCTTTAGTAACCTCAATTCGTGTCGACATGGCGGAGCAAGCTCATTTGTTAGTTAGCGAGTATTACCTTAATCTTTCTCAATGTTAGCACAAATTTTTACCCGCGGCGCATTTTTATACCCCTGATGACCTTAATTTATACCACTTATATGATCGATTTTATTTAAAAAATGGGTTTATGGTGTAATTTCTGCAAGTCTGCAAGTATTAAAAAATAGCCTTTTTCGTGGTTAGCAATTTTAAGATTGAAATAAATTTCATAAAATGTTCGTTAATATAATTATTAAATTAAATGGAAAATTCTGGCTTTGCCTATATGGATTGTCAGTAAACATTAATTTTGTATTAAATAGTGCGGAAAACTCTAAAATAATGAAGAAGCTCTGGGCACAGAAAATTACGACAGCACTTTTTTGTGCTTGATGACTCTCATTAGAACATTATATCCAGTACAATCTTCGAGTGTGGATTACTAGAGGGAGTATGCAATGATCCGGGTGCGTAACAGGGCAAAGGGAGAGAGGGGCGAATACGAGGAAACAGGTTTGGAAGAAGAGAGATGGCACTACACCTATATTCGCCTTCTCTCCCTCTCTCTTCTTGTCGTACAACGCGGGTGGAATGTTACACGTTGTCTCCCGTAGTGTATGCTCAAAGGGTGCGATCCATCTTGACGACGGCAGCTCCCTATCTACTATTTTCAAGTAAAGGAAACAGTAAACAGGACATGACAGTGCCATCTCCACGGATCATTCAGTAACACAAGAGCAACAACTGATAATGTTGTAGAAACCTTCATATGGTGGTGCGGCGATTAAAATGAATATATTATATATATATATATATATATATATATATATATATATATATATATATATATATATATATATATAATATATATATATATATATATATATATATATATATATATATATATATATATATATATATATATAATAAAATAGAATAAAATATTGGCGAAGCGGACGTGAAAATTTGTCAATCTACATGATTCTCGTATTAAAAAGTGCGGAGCACTCCAAAATATGGAATAACTCCGGGTCCGACAGATGGCGACAGCGCTGTTTCGTCCTAATCGGACCCGGAGTTATTCCATACTTTGGAGTGCTCCGCACTTTTTAATACGAGAATCATGTAGATTGACAAATTTTCACGTCCGCTTCGCCAATATTTTATTCTATTTTATTTTAAATTACACGGACAAAAAACTTATCTACATATTTATTTACTTGTTTGGCTTTGAAACACGCTAAACGATGCTCTCATGGTGGGATCGTTTGGTGCGGCACGTGGCTTTGGCTGCTTAAATAGCGGTATGCTTGCTTGCCAGTACCGAAAAATGCGACCCCTATCTTTTGGGCAGCGCGTTTCGTGTACTCGATTTTACATATTTCTGTTTTAATTCACCGTCGCGCCACCATATGACGGTTCTTTTACAAACTTTGTTAATCTGTGTGGTTCTTGTATTATCAAGTGGACCATCGAGATGTCGCCTTTGTCGTCTTATTTGCCGTATTTTGATTATAAGTATAGCTTATACGATGCAAAGGCGAGATGATGGTTTGTACCGACTGCGGTGGCCTGACGAGTCCCATATTAGGACGAAACAGCGCTGTCGCCATCTGTCGGACCCGGAGTTATTCCATACTATGGAGTGCTCCGCACTTTTTAATACGAGAATCATGTAGATTGACAAATTTTCACGTCCGCTTCGCCAATATTTTATTCTATTTTATTTTAAATTACACGGACAAAAAACTTATCTACATATTTATATATATATATATATATATATATATATATATATATATATATATATCAACATCAATATACGAAGCAACGCATCAAAGAGGATAGGCCGCCTTGTTCGACACTGTCACTCAAACTAACTGCACATTCTATAGTTGAAGAAAGGGTTATACCACGGTCTCCCTTCGAGATTGCTGCATGTGAGCGTCGTCAAGATGGATTTTATTGGATAGAATGATCTGATGAGTCCCAACAAGAACAACGCAGAGAGTAGTTTTTACTGATAATCCGTCTTCAGAGAGCCGAAATCTCATATTTAATTTATGGAAAAAGTGTATTTCTCCTCAAGATCCGTAAGAATGGGACATACAGTTTATTGTCTGCGAATTTCACTATCTGGTTCTCTCTTCATACTAGTTTCGATTACGAAATAGTGGTTCAAGAGCGAAATTTATAGAAAGCAACGCTATGTCGGCATGATATCACCTGGAGAACTTGGTGTCAGACTGTATATATCCATATACCGCGTAGTCAGCATCATATGGAATGTTACATGATTATCGTTATCTGTCAAATTTTAATTTATTTCCAAAAAAAATTCAAAAGTGGGATTATAACTCAAAATATCGAAAAAAGTTTTCAGAAACAGTTTTTCTAAACGCAATTTTTAGGCTATATGCAAAATTTCAGCTGTATAAGATAATTTAGTTTTTTTGTCCATTGCTTGTAAATTGCAAAATGAGACAGACTCTACGCAACCTACATAAAACTTCTTAGGTTTGATAAAGCTTCATCTCAGATGTATTTTGTTTAAAGTAGCGCCATACTAAATGTGTGTTTTTCTACAAAATCCAAATAAGGCTATTAAAATTTGGTCACATATGATGCAAAGTTATTTTTTACGCAGGTTAATGTTTTTTTCGAGATAAAACATCTCATTAAACTTTTCAGTTTAGTCAAGAAATATGGATTGAAATTTGGTCCTGACCATTCCTCTTAAGCTATTGCTGTTGATGGTAGCTCTTTTGAAAGCGATGCACCTTTTCCGGAAATGTTTCCGAGAACATCCTAGGAATGCATGTTGTGAAATCGGTATTTATTGATGAAAGCCGTATATTTGCAAATATACGTACCAACAACGAATAGTTTCGTCCGAAAATTACACCGAACATTAATCTTAATTTTTAAGTTCCCATAAATGTTCGGGTTGGAGAATATTCCCGTGAACTTAACAGCAAAGTTTTTACCTATGAAGTTTGTCGAGAATTACATAAGTCTTGATAACGCTACTCTATAAACACTAGTTAATTCGTTTATAATTAAGTTAAAAGTTTTATTCTACCTTAAACATCATTTAAAATTCAAAGTTCTCCGGTGGCTAATTTTGTTTCATAATTTGTATTTAACAATATTTACAATGTATCTAATGTTGTTTGGGAAATAAGCGGCTCTAAGTTATAAATATTTAAATAATATGGTGTGATACTCGCCCCGTATCTATATCTAAAATCTTTCAGGTTGACCAATACAGGGCGATACACAGAGTAACTCACACGTGGGTTGACTTATTCTCGAAAAGGAGTTCTTATATTATATTATATTATATTATATTATATTATATTATATTATATTATATTATATTATATTATATTATATTATATTATATTATATTATATTATATTATATTATATTATATTATATTATATAACGACGACACTACTGCTTTCAATATTAGCTATTCTTTAGTTATTAATAATTTTTAATACTTTTCGGTACTTCTCTAACAGGCTGCGATTATACTACCGTATAATCATTTAAACATTTCTTTTTCTTAGTATTTTAAATGCTTTATTTAAATCATTTGAAAATCAAGATAAATTATTAAGTTATTACATTGATTTTTATTACAAATATTTTAAAATTCAAAATTATGAAAGTTGAAATTAAAATATTGAACTTTCATACAATTATTTTAGGTTTAGAATATTAATAAAATGTAAATCTTTGGCGATAATTTGGGTTTATAATTCCAGATGTAATAAAATATTTTAACAAAATTTTATCATATCAAAATTTTAACTAGTGTAAAAAATTTTAAATTCTTTCTAAAAATTTATAATCACAGCACTTACTCCTGAATAAGACAAATAAGATAATAAAAATAAGATAAAATATTAAAATACGTTTTTTACTTAAAACGCGCTAAGTTCGGGCTCGCCGATAGCCACGGTTTTAAAATAGCCGTGCCTTTTCAGGACTTTTTCCTTCTTTATATTTTTTGACTTTTTAACTGACTAACTTTTCACTGTAACTAATTTCTATCACTAATTATTATTTTGTTCTTGATCTGCCGATGGGGGAGGAGAGAGAGAGAGAGAGAGGGAGCGAGAGAGCGAGAGCGAGAGAGAGCGAGAGCGAGAGAGAGCGAGAGCGAGAGAGAGCGAGAGAGAGAGAGAGAGAGAGAGAGAGAGAGAGAGATTTTCACTTACCTAAAAAAGCAAGGGTATAATCTGTTATAATATAAGTTGTAATTTTCCCTTTTCCTGATAACGAATCCAAAAATATAGCGGAATTTTTTAATATACTATCTAGTTTCGTTCGTCTATGCAATAGACGCGTCTTTATAAATATAAACATTGTATTGCCTAGTTAATTTCGATTTAGTTCAGACCAGTATTACTGATGATGCAACCAACTGTAGTACTGATAACAGACTTAGAGGACTATAAATTCCCTATATTCACATAAAAAGCTATTGTTTTTCTAGTTTTTTATTGAAATTTTGTAGGCTTTCTACACTACTCAAAAAAAGAACGAAATTGTAAAAAGCATAAACTAAAAAAATATTCCCATATATAAGTTATGATAAGTCAGTGCAGTAGAAATAAAAATAGGTATGTCTAATTTTAATTATAACATATACAATTTACATTTTATTCTCGTTTTAGTGTTTAGCTATAATTCGGAAGATGGTTTAAGGAATAAATAAACCGAAACATCCAATATCCTAAGACTTTTTTAAATTTAATAGAAAAAATAACCGATTGCCCCCAAAAAAATAGAGCAAACATTAATTCTACACGGTCAACAAAAAATAGAAATAACTATTCTACTAAACTGTCACCGCTTCTTTATAGGATCAATGTGGCAAGTACATTCTTTTAATTATTTGTATTTATATTTAATAGAAGAGAATAATCCATTAATAAAAACTTTAAATGTAATATTATATTCTCAGGTAAATTTTTAACTAAAAATGAATGTTTCCCTAAAACAATTTTTTTCCCATCCTAACTTTTACAAACTCTACAAGTTTCAAACAATTGGAACTTGTATCCCCTATTTACATAAATCTTAAGGGATACATCAAATATTCATATAAAACATTCAGAATTCTTGTTTTGAAGTTACAAACAATTTTTTACGAAAAACTTTCGAACATTTTTTTCGTATATAAAACACGGCTTAAGAATAAAACAGGTTTCCGTAGTTACTGTAAAAATATACTATAAATTCAAAGAAACAAGGCTATAATTGATCTTGTATATTACTGAATATCATTTAGGTCAAGTTTAAACCAAGATTATTTAAGAATAATTGACAGTATTCACCAGCTTCTGCTACTCAAGAAGTTGTCTAATATTAGAATTTCAGGGAATTATCTAAACTGGATAAAACCTTATATTTTATGTTAGCAATCGATGTCAGTGTGTGAAAGTGTACGGTTTACTGTCAGGCGAAGTACAGGTCCATCCTGGTGATCCACAGCGACCACATATGGAACCTGCCTTATTTCTTCTCTTCATCAATGACCTGTCTTATTTGCTCACATTCTATTATATGATGATCCAGTGGCGTGGTGCACTAAAAGTGTAGGGGTTGCAATTCCAATGATATATTAAAAACATAGATATCTATAAAATCATAGGCACAGGTGGATGAAAAAATTAAAGTCTTTTAAAATTGAGTTAGTATGAAACAAAGCAGGGTATTTTAAATAACTAAACTTAAAAAAAGATAGTAAATTATAAAAATATGGCAGTCAAAACAAAATGTACATATAACATACCGTGCGAATTAATTATAAAGAAATGCCACAAGCCGACCTTTGGCATTAGCAAACTTATTAATAACCCGTTGATTGAAATCAGGTATGCTTTCAATAAGATCCCTTTCTTTAGAAAGCATTGCCAAAGCAGAATGTCTTTCTTGGCTCATAGTATTCTGCTTCAGTCGATGCTATCAGAATAGTAATTAAAATTTTTAAAAGTTTTAGAACTTCACTAAATGTCTTACTTAATTCGATATTTTGCGAAAGATAGTCATAAAGTACAAGAAGTCCAGAAATTGACCTAAAATCTTCAGTTTTATATAAGACGGTCAGTTTTGTACGGGATTTTTTCTTCGATAAAAAAAAGCGGTAAATTTTAGTAGTATCCCTCAATTTTCGGGAAAACATGTACTACATTCGACATACTGTGCTGAAAAAAAAAAAAGACTGGCTGCTTACAAGTGACTTATTAAGTTGAATCGTTTTTTTGCTTGACAAATAATTATATCAAAAACTTCATTTGCTTCCCGAGAAAATTCCGCCGAGTGATCGAGCTTAAGTCGTTCTGAAGTAGATGGAAATGGCTCATTGTCGTTTGAGATAATATTATGTCTAATTTATGTTAATTTTGATTCAAATGATAATATATTTTTAACTGCGATAACAGCGTCAATTTGTCTTGTTTGAAACTTACCAAATAGCAAATCAACTTGAGGTATTATTCTGTAAAATAAGTTTAATCATGCCAGGAAACTTTTGCTTTTGAGAATTTTGACGTAACTTGATGATTGATTCGTGGTACTATAATAGTTTCATCAATGGAGATGTAACGAACCGAGAGAAAATTGCCGAGAAAACAACTGTCTACTTAAAATCCCCATATCGTAAAATATCGGTAGGATATTATCCGCAGAACTTGATGCCTGACAGTACAAACGAACATCTGAATAAACTCCAGAGCAGTAGGACTTTATTAATATATATATATATATATATATATATATATATATATATATATATATATATATATATATATATATATATATATATATATATATATATATATATATATATATATATCCGCCATCTTGAATTGTGTAAATCTGACCTTGGATTCGTGATCAGCGATTACAAAAACCACTATATACCAAATTTGGTGTAAATCGGTTGATTTTCAAAAATTCTCTCATTATATTTAAATTTTGACCGCCATATTGGATCCGCCATGTTGCGTTTTGTCAACCTTCCACACCAGATTTTTAGGGGCGTCCATCAGCTGCAATCTGAGCCAAAAACGACCCGATGGGTTGCGAATTTTTATTTTTACAAGCTTTTTTTATTTGACACCTGATTTTTCTCCGGCTTTCGGCCGCCATATTGGAGCCGCCCTTTTGATTTTATAAAAGCGCACTCGGCATTTAAAAGTAGATGATCTAGGTTTCAAAATGAGCCCTTGGTCGATTTTTTTGGTTAGTTCTAATTTTGGTCATAACTCTGATCCGGTTGACGCGGATTGTCCCATCCATATATATATATATATATATATATATATATATATATATATATATATATATATATATATATATAGTTATTCACCCTAGACGGCAGGGAGTATTGCGGCCAAAATCCGTGAATTTCAAAAAGTTTTACTTTTGAGATATATGAGAGTCCAATATAGTTAATTTTTAAAATTATTTTTATATGATATAGGACCTCCCAAAAGCTTTGATAGTATCCAAGTTGCGTTTTTTTAAATGGAATATCCTGTATATTATTGCATTTTTGGATTCTCCGATCAAAATAAGTGCCTATTTTAATAAGGTTAATAGTATCTAAACTTTAAGGGTTTTTAAATAATTTGAATATTGACAAAATATAACCTAATTTTCACGTTTGAAGTACTTAAGAAGTATTTCAGTTATGTACTCGAAATTTACAGTGAAGTTTAACAATAAATAATGTTTTATATCTCATTTATAATAAACTTGCTATACTATACAGGGTGTCCAAAAGTTAAAACTAATTAAATAAGAAATTTAAGTCACTATAACTTCATTAATTTAAATAGAACCCATCTACTTCTTTAACTTAGCATTAATGTACGTTTTAAATACCTATAGAATGGTATAAGAGTGTCCTATAGCTAAGTCTTCGCGTTTTCAGTCAAGTCAAAGCAGTTATAGGGTTAAAAATGTAGTGTCCATTCTTCTAGCTGGACTTTTAAAAATATTATCGAAAAGTTAATATACAAGAGAGTGTGTGATTATAATTGGTTTGTGATGTAATTAATATTTGTTTAAAACAAAAATCTCTGTTTTTAATGAATTCGCCGAAACCCTCAGTTGAAAAAGATTCGAAAGAATCGAAACGTCCTGAAAAATAAAAATATATATACAATAAGTATGACTACTTTATATATGTAATTTCAATATAAAAATGAACCATATTCCTAAGAAAATAACCAACTATATATATATATATATATATATATATATATATATATATATATATATATATATATATATATATATATATATGTAATCGAAGGTTTTCGGGCTTCCCGTGTATGTGCTGAGTCCCTCTCAGGACTGTAAGGCAGCTGACGTTTCGGTGAAATCTCATTCACCATTTTCAAAGCTCACTGTGTGCGCGTCGGACGTGTTCGTTTTCCGAATGGTTCCGAGCCATCAGGTGGCGTGACCTGCTGCGCGTCATCGGCCCTGTTGCCAGTGTTTGTGGTTGCGTTGCCGAGCTGTAATCTCTTTCATTACTAAGTGGTACTGGTTGATGTTTTGTAAGCAGATTTTTCCAAGTATTAGGCACACGTTGGCTATCAGCTCTGCTATTTAAGTTGTTGGGCCTCTTTGCAATTTCAATAGCCTCCCTTATAACTCTTGTGGACAGGTTTTCACATCTCGATAGCATTTTTGTTCCTGAGAAATTTATCTTATGTTCTGTGTTTAACCAGTGTTGGGCCAGAGCAGAAGAAGTTGTTTTTTGCTTGACAGCGTTTATATGTTCGTCTCTTCTGGCGCTTATTTTACGGTTGGTTTGGCCTACGTAAGATGAGCTGCATTCGCCGCATGGAATTTTGTACACTCCCTGGTTTTCTAGAGGGATTCTTTCTTTAGGTGTTGGCAAGAGATCTTTTACTTTACGGTCTGTGGTGAAAATGGTTTCAATGTTGTGTCTCCTGAGAATCCTTGCGATCTTGTCCGTGGTGCCTCTTACATAAGGAACAAAAGCCTTGGAGTTATTCTCTTGGTTTTCGCGATTTTTTGGGGCCAAGTGTTTGTTTTTTAGAACCTTGTCTATATGTTCTTTTTTATAACCGTTTTTTGTTAGGGCTTCCTGCAGTATGTTCATCTCTTTGTGATAATTTTCTGGATTTATAAGGGACTGCGATCGAAACGTAAGTGATTTCACTACTGCAAATAATTGCGCGGGGTGGTGATGTGAATCGGCGTTGAGGTACCTGTTGGTGTGAGTGGGCTTTCTGTAGACAGTGTGCGAAAGAAAGCCATCCTCTTTTCTTCTCAGTAGGATATCCAGAAACGGTAGTTCCCTTTTCTGTTCTGTCTCCATGGTGAATTTAATTTTGGGATGTAAACTGTTTATGTGTTCCAGGAAACTTTTGAGATTTTCTTCCCCATGTTGCCAGATAACGAATGTGTCATCCACGTAACGTAGAAACAGTCTTGGTTTATGTGAAGAGGTCTCCAAAGCTTTTGATTCAAAGTCTTCCATAAATAAGTTAGCGAGTGCAGGAGATAGCGGTGATCCCATCAGGGCTCCCTCGACTTGTTTATATCGTCGGCCTTCATAAGTAAAATAGGTGTTATCAAGACAGTGTCTAGCTAATTCGATGATATATTTTGGCAGATTGTATTTGTTTTCTATTACAGAAAGAGCCTCTTTAACTGGTATTTGTGTGAAAAGTGATGTTACGTCAAAATTTACGTAGGCGAAACCAACCGTAAAATAAGCGCCAGAAGAGACGAACATATAAACGTTGTCAAGCAAAAAACAACTTCTTCTGCTCTGGCCCAACACTGGTTAAACACAGGACATAAGATAAATTTCTCCGGAACAAAAATGCTATCGAGATGTGAAAACCTGTCCACAAGAGTTATAAGGGAGGCTATTGAAATTGCAAAGAGGCCCAACAACTTAAATAGCAGAGATGATAGCCAACGTGTGCCTAATACTTGGAAAAATCTGCTTACAAAACATCAACCAGTACCATTTAGTAACGAAAGAGATTACAGCTCGGCAACGTAACCACAAACACTGGCGCAGCAGGTCACGCCACCTGATGGCTCGGAACCATTCGGAAAACGAACACGTCCGACGCGCACACGGTACCGACAACACCGGAGTCGCAGGCGTCAGTTCGCTCGTAGACGCCATACAAGTGAGCTTTGAAAATGGTGAATGAGATTTCACCGAAACGTCAGCTGCCTTACAGTCCTGAAAGAGACTCAGCACATACACGGGATGCCCGAAAACCTTCAATTACACATCACACCCGTGAGAATATGCAACATAACATATATATATATATATATATATATATATATATATATATATATATATATATGTATATATATAAAAGGCTAACCGCTTATTTTCACCGCATCTAGGTCACAGATAATAACCAATATTTTGTAGAGAAAGAATAATCTCCAAAAGGTTAGTTATCAAACATTCTTTATTGGTTTGAATAAAAAAGTTAAAAAGAAAAACTAAATTTCCAAGTCTTAATAATATCAAATTAATAAATCTTCTTTAAAATACGTCTCGAAATCTTTAAAGCTCTTATTGAAAGCTCAATGAAAACCGAATTTGTGTTAAGAACTTTAGAAACCCACATTATTCATCAAGAAACGACAGAGTGCCCTCAACCGAACAGCAAATTATCAATGAAACTTTTTGGTCCCCGAAAAACTGGCAGCGAATTATTATGCCAGATTTTCCCGCATGTGTAGTCGAAACATCGCGTGATTTGTGAGTTTCCAAACTCCGAAAGCAATTCAATCGCGCGTTTTCCACCGGCAACGATAAACGTGTTCCTCTTGGTGCTTTCCCTGGACTCGGAATTCGCGTAAAAGTTTTCCCGAAAAGTTTCGCTCGGAGTTTTACAGGTATGTACCTTAATTTATATAATAATTTTTATTTTACATTTTACCTTCATAGTTAATTCCTTTTATTTATGAGTTTAAGAAAAAATTAGCCAAGTGTGAGTAGGACACGCATTATGTCGAGGTGCAGTGGCAGTTATTGGCGTTGTTAGCTTTTCTGCAGTTTCGGTGTCTGTTTATCTTAGACCATCGACTATGTGGTAAAAAAGAAGGGTAAAAGGAACTAGAACATTAAAGTGTTTTCATTGTTTTATAAGTTCAACTGACCTCCACATATGAATTAAGGGGTGCATTTGTCTACTTATCAGTTTTTTGAGTCTTACTCGAAAACTATGCATTTTTCATAGGTACATGTCAACAGAAGAGTTGTAGATAATGAAATTTCCTTTCAAAATGGTATCCCATCAAGCCAAAAAAAAAATTTTTTCAAAAAAATAAACCTCAAACTCTGAATAAAAAAGCAAAAGAAAGGAATTTTTAAACTTTTTCCCTGCAACTTTTCTCAAGTGACGTTAGGGTATAGTCATTTTTGATGTCATGCTTATTAAAATAAGCTCCTGCAGAAGTTTTTACGATGAAAATAACCGAAATATAGCGTCTCAAACTTTGCTACTTTTCTCGGTATTAGTAAATTTTTGTTTTTTTTTCTAATTTCGTCCCACAACTTTTTTGTAAATTAATTTAGGTATAGACATTGCCCTTTTTTAAAAAAAACTGATATCACGCCTGTTCAAGTGGTCCCTAGCTGAAGTCTGTAGCATTAATAGTAGCTGAGAAATGGTCTTTCAAAGTTTTCAATTTTTTACCCACACATTAAGTAATTTTAAACTTTTGCGAGAAAATTTTTCTTTATTCAATCAACAAATTATTTTAGAGTATTTAATGATAAAAATAACAATATTTTAATGTATTTTTGGGAGAAAATGCAAATCCTAAAGACGTTGGTTCTGCATCTGACTGCATGCTAACTTTATTATACGGCTTAAAAATTGAGAGTCGCTATCAGCTGTTCCAGAAACATCCAACAATTGAGAAATTTACTTCATGTCAACTACTTATTCTATTAAATAGCTTCTTCTTCTTCTTCTACTTCTTGGAGATCTGTCGATCTGTTAGTTCTGAAGCTGCCTCTGCATCTTTTCCTGAGAGGCAGATTGCCAACTATCTTTCCACCTTTTAGGGGGCCTCCCGGGAGGTCTTGAGCCGGGCGGGTTATTTTCTAGGACTATTTTCGGAAGTCTGTTCTCGTCCATCCGTCTTACATGGTTGTACCACTGCCTCTTACGTTGTCTTCCCCATCTCACAATGTCTTGTATCCCGCATTGTTCTCTGATATCTGTGTTTCTTACTCTGTCTCTTCTTGTTTTCCCCACTATTGTTCTCAGTGTTTTCATTTCGGCCACCCTTAGCATGTGTTTCGTCTTGTTAGTGTCCTCACGGACTTCCGTGCCGTATGTCATGATGGGTCTGATACAAGTCTTGTAGATTCTAATTTTGCTATCTTTGCGCATGTACGAGTTTGACCAGACTATATCTCGTAGGCATCCTGATAGTGCGGATGCTTTGTTAATCTGGCTCCTTAGGTCTTTAACTGGGTCGTGGGTGCTTGATATGTCTATGCCTAGGTATCTGAATTGCATCACCTGCTCTATGGGATTGTCCTCCACCACCAGCTTACATCTGAGTGGATCCTTTGCGATTGTCATGCATTTGGTTTTGCTGATAGAAATGTTCATATTGAGTTGGCAGCTTACTTGGAAAAACTGGAAGAGTTGTCTCTGTAGATCATTTTCTGATTCAGCAATAATTGCTACATCATCGGCGTAGCACACCAAACCCACTCTTTTGTTGCCTAGTCTGTATCCGAGATTGAGACATGTTACCTTGTTTATGATTATCTTCGTTATGTTCGTTGGTGCCTTATTTTCCATTAATATATGTAGAATGTCTCCCAATCGGACTCTGTCAAACGCCATTATTAGGTCAATGAAGCAGATATACGCTGGCATACTGTACTCTGTAGCCTTTTCTTTTATTTGTTTTATTATAAACACTGCGTCTGTTATTGACCGTCCCTTTGTGAAGCCCTGTTGTTCCTCAGCATTCTTAATTTGTGTTTCCAGTTTGTCCTTGAGAATACTCGTGAAAAGTTTCATTACTGTGTTTAAGAGAGTTATTCCTCTATAGTTTTGTGGGCAGGTTTTTAGTCTTTTCTTAAATATAGGTATGGTGATGCTATTATGCCATTCGTCTGGTGTTTCCGTTTCGTCTAAGATTTTGTTAAATAGTTGCGATAGTTTCCTTGCCAGTTCGGGGCCTCCATATTTTAAAAGCTCGTTGGGGATGCCGTCCGGCCCGGGTGATTTTCTGTTTTTCAATTTCTTGAGTTTTGCTTCTACCTCTTCGTCGGTGACAGTTCCAATTATATCTGTTTCGTATTCATTTATATTCGGCATTTCTTCAGCATCGTAAAGCTCTTTATAATACTGTTGCCATGTCCCTATTGGTACTCCTTTGGTCTGCACGAACTCGTTAACTTGTTTTTTTCTGTTCCGAAGCATTTTCCATATTTTCCTTTGAGCGCCATACAAGTCGTGGTCCATGTCGCTGGTAAAATTAGCCCAATGTTCTCTTTTGATTGATCTTATTCGTGCTTTTACTCTGTTTCTTACTTGGACATATTCTGCGTGAGTTTCTTCCGACGGTGCGCTTTTGTATATTAGGTAACATTTCCGTTTTGATTCAGAGAGTTCTTTTACCTCTTGACAAAACCACGGTTTGGTGTGGTTTGTCGCGTTTACATTAATTTTATGCTTTCCAATCGCTTCCTCCGCTGCTTCGTTGATGCATTTCGCAATATTTTGCCAGCTCTCTTCTACTCCCCATTCTGGTTTCAAATCTTTCTCTTTTAATTTGTTAGTAATCCTGTTCTCGTAGAGGAGTTTTATGCTCTCCGTTGTTAGGGACTCCAAATTGTACTTTTCGATGAACTGTGGTGGTTTTCTCTTTTGTTGTGGACGTTTTAGTAGCATCTTGCATAGAACAAGGTTGTGATCAGTCCCCAGGTTAGCGGATGTTAGGGCTCTGACGTCGAGTACTTGTGTGGGTGTTATCACTCGATTTGTGAGTATGAAGTCTAGCATCGATATTAAATAGCATGACTTAAAAAAATCCTTGGAAATGCAACAATGGAATTGGGAATATTATAGATCCTCTCGACTAGAGTTGGAAAAGGTCTAAAAAGGGAATGACACCAATTTTTACAAATAAATCTCTTCCATCGCAAACCTTCCTTAAAAGAATAGCTTGTGGATACATCAAAGAATGTCAAGGGAATTGTGGTTGCAGAAAGTTGGAAATCAATTGCTCTATGTTCTGCAAAAAACGTATGGTTTTAAATTGTAAAAATGCTGATATGCCTGACGTTACTGAAGACGATATTCTCGAAGATATTGATGAAGAAATTTTATTTAGTAATGCTGACTACGATAAAATTAATAACTTTTTTTTGGATGCGGACTAAACATTTATTGGTGTTGTGGAGGACGTAGATGTAATGGTTGACAAATTTTACGAAGTAATATATTCTGTCATCAATAGTTTTGTACCTTCTAGGAAAATTTCAAATAACAGATATCCAGGATGGTACAGCCCAGAACTTAAAAGGTTGATTAACAAGAAGAACATATTATATAAAAAGTTTAAACGATCTGGGCTTCAGTTAGATTATGAATGTTTTTTTGCTATGCGTCGTGAGACTAAAGTTCAAACTGACATTTGCCATTTGAACATTGTTTCTAATGCTGAAATAATGATCCCAAATAACATAAAACATTTCTGGTCCTACGTTAACAATTTACGTAAGAATAACGGCATTTCACGAGTAATGAAATATGACAAGCAGCTGAATACTCCACATGATATCGTCGCAGCCTTTGCTCAGCACTTTCAGTCGTGCTCTTCGAACATACCCCTGTAGAAGTAGCATAACGTCAGAACTAGGGCTCGGTTGTTTGAACGCTGAATAACGTAATAATATTTTTATTTATATTTGAAAAAGAGTTGATAAACAGTAGATATTTAATTTCTTGGTACAGACATACCGATTTTATGCTATCCTTTTCTAATTGCATTATTTAAACGAGTATCATCGGTACGTCCTTCGAACATACCCCTGGGTACGTCAATTCTGAAAACAAAGTATGAATATATGGTTGCCTAAATTTTTATTATTGTTATTTTTAATATGTAAACAATCTAACAATATTTACCGATAAAAATAAGTTTTTAAATCCTCTTTTTGTTAATATTAATTGTAAACTTTGCATTTATAGTAATTTCTAACACTTAAAAACACCGAAAAAAGTCACGACAAGCAATTAAACTGAAAGACAAGATAAGTAAATATGTTTATGTCTGTCAAACATCAAAAAAGCGTCTCTCCCACCGAGCATAAACAGCCTTCAGACAAATCTATTGTTGTTTAAATCTAGAGTATGATCGAAGGTCGTACTATTCTGATCACAGTAACGTTAATTCTTTTGACATCAACTCAATAAACGAGGTTGACTCATTAGACTGTAACAAGAGTGCAGGACCCGATGGAATATCGCCATATTTTATCCACAAGTGCATGGTTTATCTTGCACCTCATCTATGTCGCATTTACCAGAAATCTTTTAATAATGAAATATTCTCTTCGAGATGGAAACAGTCCATCCCTATTTTTAAGTCTGGTGACCGTAATTGTGTTGAAAACTATCAGGGTATATCATTGCTGTGTATTATGGGAATGATATTCGAGTTGATAATAGCTAATGAATTGTTCAATGCTTTTGAAACTTACATCAGCCCAGCACAACATAGTTTTTTTCAAGGGAGGTCAACGGTTACCAATCTGGCTGTTTATCAAGATTTTTTGGTTCGAGGGGTGGAGACAGGATATCAAGTGGACTCTATACAGGGTGATTCAAAAATCGATAACGAAACTTAAGGGGGTGATTCTACTTGACAAAATAAGGGTAGAGCTTCATATAATTTTTTTTCAAAATGTCATTCGTTTTCGAGTTACAAGCCGTCCAAGTTCAAGTTTTTATTTTTTGTTTTTTGAATTACTCGCTTACAGGAAAACCGATTTGACTAATATTTGAAAGATAGGTTAAGTCTTCTGCGCTTCATCATTTTAGTAACAATTCACATTGATTGTTTGCCGCTAGAGGGCACTTTACCTACATTGAAAATTGTTTTTTTGTCATAATATTTTAGTGTTGACAGCTACAGTAGTTTTTGGCATAATTTCTGAAAGACTGATGCCAGGCCTTTAAAAAAGGTGCTCTTTATTTACATCGCTAAACCCAACGGTTTAGACGTAAATCACCCTTAAAAATTAAATGGTTCATTTCCACCAGCTACCAGGTAAATAGCTATCAAAGTATACTAGAGCTGTCAGTTTAACATCAAATAAATTCGCTTTTTAAACTATTTAATTTATAATCTTAAAATAACTAATAATGGCTAATCAGTAAATATTCATATTATGGATTATTGCGATATACATTTAATTGATAAAAATTAATGAAACAGTACTAAACAAACTAAAAAAGATTCTCAAAATGTCCTCCATTTTCTTCAATACATTTCCTAACACTCTTCAAAAAATGTCGCCTAACTCGATGAAAAATTTCTGGTGTTTCTTTAATAATTTGGCACTTTTCGATTATCCTGAAGCGAAGATCCTCGACGTTGATTACTGGAATATCGTACACCAATTGTTTCAAATGACCCCAAAAGAAAAAATCCATAGGATTAAGGTCTGGTGACCTCGCTGCCCATGCCAATAGTCCACTTCGTCCTATCCATCGCTCAGGATACGTTGCATTCAAATACTGTCGGACACGTATACTAAAGTGGGGCGGAGCTCCGTCTTGGAGGATCCACATGTTGGCCCTTACTTCCAATGACACATCTTCCAGATACAATGGGAGACGATTTTGGATAAAATCTAAGTATACGTCACCAGTTAATGGGCCATCAAAGAAATGAGGACCAATAAGGTAATCTCCTATTATCCCTGCCCACACATTTAGTGAAAATCTACGCTGATGTTTCGTTTCTACCACATTGTTTGGGTTCTCGTAAGCATATGTGTGGATGTTGTGTAGATTTGTTATGCCATCACGAGTGAAACCAGCTTCGTCAGTGAATAATATGACGCCAATTAATCGATTATCGTGTTCATACTTAGCTAGGATCTGATTGCACATTTCCAACCGTCTCGGCCGATCATCGTCATAAAGAGCCTGCACCTTTTTTGAATGAAACGGGTAGAGTTGTTCTTCTCTTAGTATCCTCCATGAACTAGCCTGACAGAGCCGCACTTCATTCCCAATTTTTCTAGTACTAATACCTGGATTATCTTCAATAATTTCAAGCACTCTTTCTTCTTGTTGCACGTTTCTAGCAGTTCTAGGTCTTCCCCTATTTCCATTATAACTTTTAAAGGAACCACATTCCGCAAGCCTCCTGTGCACACTGGAAAATGTTTGAGCATGAGGGATATTTCTTTCCGGATAACTCTCCATATAATATCTTCTTGCCAACTCTGCATTACCATTTGCTTTTCCATAACAAAAATGGATATCACAATATTCGATATTTGAATATTGGTGATTATCCATTATTAGTTATTTTAAGATTATAAATTAAATAGTTTAAAAAGCGAATTTATTTGATGTTAAACTGACAGCTCTAGTATACTTTGATAGCTATTTACCTGGTAGCTGGTGGTAATGAAATGAGAAAAGCAAATTTACCACTTAATTTTTAAGGGTGATTTACGTCTAAACCGTTGGGTTTAGCGATGTAAATAAAGAGCACCTTTTTTAAAGGCCTGGCATCAGTCTTTCAGAAATTATGCCAAAAACTACTGTAGCTGTCAACACTAAAAAATTATGACAAAAAAACCATTTTCAATGTAGGTAAAGTGCCCTCTAGCGGCAAACAATCAATGTGAATTGTTACTAAAATGATGAAGCGCAGAAGACTTAGCCTATCTTTCAAATATTAGTCAAATCGGTTTTCCTGTAAGCGAGTAATTCAAAAAACAAAAAATAAAAACTTGAACTTGGACGGCTTGTAACTCGAAAACGAATGACATTTTGAAAAAAAATTATATGAAGCTCTACCCTTATTTTGTCAAGTAGAATCACCCCCTTAAGTTTCGTGATCGATTTTTGAATCACCCTGTATAGAGTGTATATACATGGATTTGTCTAAAGCTATATTTGCCACAAGTTGCTGGTGTACATGCTCGAGTGTCTTGGTTTGTGTAATCAATATTTAAAATGGATAGCCTCATATATCTCTTCGTGTACGCAGTGTGCTAAGTTGTGTGGTGAAATATCGATGGAGATCCTCATGTTATGTGGTGTCCCTCAGGAGTCTCATTTAGGTCGAATTTTATTTTTAGCGTTCATTAATGATGTTATAAATGTTTTTAAATTTTGTCATTGGCTTTTATATGCTGATGATTTAAAATTATTTGCAATTGGTTCCTCGTTGCATGATTGTATTTATATTCAACGAGAGCTAGATTTACTAGTTAGATGGTGCAATAATAACTTTTGAGCTCTCAATGTAAACAAATGTAAAGTTTTGAGATTTTTAAATGTTTTTCGCTTGTGATAAATTGTTATCATATAAATGATTTCGATTTGGAGTGTGTACCATTTTTAATGATGACAGTCAAGTCAAGGCAGTTATAGGGTTAAAAATGTAGTGTCCCAGATTTTTCCGGCGTAACGAATTTGAAGCGTCCGAGTCACGTTTTTTTCTCGCGTCACAGGCTGACATTACGCCCACCTCGACTGCTCACTTTCTGACTCTCGGAGTAGGTGTGACTTTAAACTATTGCAACAACAACAATTTTGAAAAAACAAGAGATTTTTTCTGGATACAGTATAAAGTTAATGCAATACATTTTTCTATTGTTTATTAACAATTGAAAAAAAAAAATTCAAAATCACTTCATATGAGGCCAACTCCGCCGGCCTAAAATGTGTTTTGGTATTAATTTTACTTTTTTAACAATGTTGCAAGTTTTTTGTTAATAGCAAATTACCGATCATCGGTAAGAAAAAGTATCATCAAGGTTTTTTTGTTCGCAACAAGTCAATACAATGATTAGAAAAGATTTCATCCTGGCACCCCACCGTCGTTGGTCAACTCGTTTTTCTTTGCATCTTTGTAGGGATGTACTGCTTGCCTATTAGACTTTATTTGTGCTTCGGGGCGAAATCCATTGTGTAAAGAGTTTCCATTATATTTCGTGTTTTCAATAAAATTAACTTTACGCAAACATCGTGAAACACCCAAGCTCAATTAATGTCATGGCAGCACTATGAATGATTAATTTAATGAATCGGCATATAATATTTATTCCGTTCAAAGAATAATGAATTTGTGAATGGGGGAAAATAAAATTATGCCATTCACAGCCTTTTCTTGCTTGTCACGTAAGTATAGAATTTTAATTAGTCATTTTAAATTATTTACGATTCCAGTGAAACACAAAATTCTATGGAGACTAATAGTAAACCTCAGGTTGTATGAATGAACTATAAACGATTACTCGACTGGTTGAGTCTAATACCGCCGATAAAAGTGTCTTCTTTGCAGATATCAGTCAGTCTTAAGTCATATGTTCAACCAGTGAAACGACAGTAATCTAAAATAAATTTAAAATAATCTAAAAAAAATATTAGATATAATAATAAAAGTAAACTTTAGTAATACAAAATTTCAACTGCACAAATTTACCAAATTGATAAAGTCAGCTACAAAACTTACGCGTAGCTACACCCACTTCCGAAAAACCCGATGAAGAAGTGGAAATTGTATATTCAGCAGTATCTAACATATTAAAACAAGTTAAGAAAGAAGACCTAACTATCATTATGGGAGATTTCAATGCCAAAATTGGCAAAGGCGACAACTCGGAACTGATTGGCGGGTTTGGACTAGGTACTAGAAACGAACGGGGCGAGAGGCTAAAGGATTTTGTGACAGAAGAACAATTTGTTATCCTGAACACCCTTTTCAAACAACCACCTCGAAAATTATATACATGGACTTCACCTCAGGATGAAGAAGGTCATATTATAAGAAACCAGATAGACTATTTACTAATAAATAAAAGGTACCGTAACAGTTGCATAGTGGCTAAAACATACCCAGGAGCTGACGTGCATTCAGATCATGCTCTTCTCTGCGGCAAATTTAATATCAAGCTTAAAAAGGTAAAGAAAAGGATAAACAGGAAAAAATGGAATATAAGGAAACTCAGAGAGAATGAACAAACACGCCAAGTAGTAACTGAAAAAATAACTGAAGAATGTCGGAAACAAAGAAATCCCACACAGCGTAGAATCGACTCTTCCCAAAATGGCTGAAAAATTTCAAAGTATTGGTAATGAATTTCGGGTAGCACAAAGAGATAGGAAACAACTATGTATAACAGATGAAATATTAGAGTTGATGAATGCGAGCAGATTATTGGAAAGAGGTAAAATGGAGTACCGAAATATGCAAAGACTAATCCAACGTAAGATAAGGTGTGCAAAACAAGAATGGATAGAAAGACAGTGTGCAGAAATAGAAGAACTTGAGAAGAAACACGATACTTTCAACATGCACAAGGAAATAAAAGAGACATCGGATCTGTATAAATTCAATGTAAGCGGAAAAATTCAGGATAACAAAGGTAACATCATTGTAGATCGCTTAGGGAAAATAAAAATTTGGAAAGAATACATAAACCAGTTGCTCGAAGACCCAAGCAGATCGGCAAATCCTCCCACTTACCGGGTACTAAATTTCTTGCCGATTACCGTTGATGAGGTTACTCGAACCATAGTGGGGTTGAAGAATGGGAAAGCACTAGGGCCAGATAATATCCGGAATGAATTCTTAAAACTATTAAATGAAGAAGATATCAGATGGCTTACAGATATATTTAATGAAATATATTCCACTGGAATTATACCTGAAATATGGCTCAAAAGTACATTTATAACGCTACCTAAAAAATCAAGTGCAAAAAATTGTGAAGACTTTCGTACGATTAGCCTTATGAGTCACTCTCTTAAACTTTTCTTGAAATTAATTCATCAAAGAATATATAGGATTTGCGAAAAACAGATTAGTTGTACCCAGTTTGGGTTTAGAAATGCCCTAGGTACTAGGGAGGCACTTTTTAGTATCCAAGTCTTGTTCCAAAGAGCGAGGGATGTTAATCACGATATTTTCGCGTGCTTTATTGATTATCAAAAAGCATTTGATAAGGTTCAGCATAATAAGATGATGGAAGTTCTTGAATCAGCTGGATTAGAAAAACAAGACCTAAGAATTATAGCAAATCTTTATTGGAACCAGACCTCTTCAGTCAGAATAGAAAGTGAGGAATCCGAGGAAGTTATGATAAAGAGAGGAGTTCGACAGGGATGTGTACTTTCGCCATTGATATTCAACATATATTCAGAATACATATTTCGAAAAGCCCTGGAAAATACCTCCGACGGGGTGATTATCAATGGCGAATGTATTAATAACATAAGATACGCAGACGATGCGGTAATTATCTCAAATGATTTAAGAGGACTCCAAAGATTGATGGACAGAGTGGTAGAAGTAAGTGAAAGATACGGTATGCAGATGAATACAAAAAAGACCAAATTCATGATTAATTATTAAACGCATACACGGCCAACTACTGATACATAACAGACCCATCCAAAGAGTTAACAAATATATATACTTGGGAACAAATATCAATGAAGAATGGGACCACTCGGTTGATATAAGATGCCGTATTGAAAAGGCCCGCACTACATTCCTTAAAATGGCAAAAATATTCAAAAGTAGAGACCTATCCTTAAACACCAAAATGCGAACATTGAGATGCTACGTATTTTCGACCCTCCTATACGGCGTTGAATCATGGACGCTATCTGAAGCATCATGCAAAAAATTAGAAGCTTTTGAATTTTGGCTATACCGTCGCATTCTGAGGATTTCATGGGTAGATCATATTACCAACGAAGAGATGCTTCATAGAATGAAAAAAGAAAAAGAAATCTTGTATCAAGTAAAGAAGCGTAAACTTGAGTACCTGGGCCACATCATAAGAAATCCTGAAAGGTGCCGGCTTTTGCAGCTTATACTACAAGGCAAAATACAAGGCAAAAGGAGTGTAAGAAGACGAAGAATCTCATGGCTGAGGAATCTCCGAGTATGGTTTAATACATCAACTGTGGGCTTATTTCGTGCAGCAGTGGATAAAGTCCGTATAGCTATTATGCTCACCAACATCCGGTAACGAATAGGCATTAGCAGAAGAAGAAGAAGCTAAACCAAATAATTTATAATTTAACACTCGTTGATTTAAATATAATTCTTCCATAATTATCATAAATACCACTTTCCATAAACATAACATTTTGTCATTTCTGCTTAAAAATAAGTCACTATAGAAAATAAAATTAAAAAAAAAAATTGAACCGACTTCTAAAAGTGCGCTAAAAAGTGAAAAATAACTAGAAATTTTTATATGAAAGTCGGCGCCAAACTAATACCTAACAAAATGTGATTTGCATAAACAGATTAAAAATACTTTATTTGTAATTGCTTTCTTACCATAATTTGTAGTTATTTATTTCATTTACAAATAATTTGGCGCCGACTTCAAAAATCTTAATTTCATATAAAAATGTATAGTTATTTTTCACTTTTTAGCGCACTTTTAGAAGTAGGTTAAATATTTTTATAAAAGTTTTATTTTTCTATTTTTAGTTTTAGAATTCATTATGATATCCATAAATTATTTGAACTAAGTACTAATCGAGATTAGCCTACCACTCAATGACTCCAAGGTGGCAAAAAAGTACTCATTTTATCAAAAGTTGTAAATCACCATAAAATGAACCACTAAAAATTCTTTGATTCCTAGTGTTTTCCAAATACCAGTAAAATTGTGTCAAACAAATATTTAGTCTGTCATAGTAAATCCACTATCTTAAATTTCAAATTAATTTTAGATTGGTAATTTACGTTCCAAAACCTTCCAATATCGATGTTAAAAGAATCTGAGAGGTAAATTTCTTAGCTAGATATATTTTATACTGCATATTGAGTTTGTATACGGCTCAAGAACCCCACAATATTAATTTCAGACAAAATCGAAATATGTAAAATTTTCGATCCCTCATATTATATCTTATCAATCTAATAGTTATACTCGCTATTTACATCCTCAAAAACGATTCAGTCCCACCTTTGAACAAAATCGAAAAATGTAAAATTTTTAGTCCGCTATCTTGAATTTGCCATATTGAATCCTGAAAAAATACTTTTAAATTCATAATTTACACCCTTAAGAACCCCTTATATCAGTTAGAGAGAAAATCGAAAAATGTAAAATTTTTAGGGCACCATATTGAATCTGCCAGATTGAGTTTTTCAAAAAATATTTTTAATTCATAATTAACACTAATAAAAATATCCCAATACTGATTTTAGACAAAATTGGGAGATCTAGAATTTTTAATCCGCCATCTTTGATCCACCATATTGAATTTCTTAAAAATAATTTTAGATTAGTTATGTTCAACCTCGAAAACTTCCCCGTACCAATTTTGAAGAAAATCGGACAAAATTGATATTTTGTCCGCCATATTGGATCCGCCATATTGGATTTTTTAAAAATAATTTTAGATTAGTTATGTACGACCCTGAAAACTCCTACGTACCAATTTTGGAGAAAATCGGAAAAAATTGATTATTTTTGTCCGCCATATTGGATCCGCCATATTGAATTTTAAAAAAATAATTTGAGATTCATTCTGTACGACCCCAAAAATTATAACATACCAATTTCAGAGAAAATCAGACAAAATTAATTTTTTTGACCGCCATATTGTCAGCGCTATCTTGGATTTTACTGCACCAATTTCATCCAAAAAAGTATGGAACCACCGCAGAAACTTCCTGAACATAAGGTAAAAAATTTCATTCAAATCGGTGCCTCCGTTCCGGAATAATCGGTGTGCATACATAAAAAAACATATATAGTCGACGAATTGAGAACCTTCTTCTTTTAGAAGTCGGTTAAAAATTAAATCAACTTAATATATATTGAAGAGTAGACTTGAATAAGGGGCTAAGTACCAAAAATAGGAAATGTTATATTTTTTCTTTAAAAAGTGTTAAATACCATGCTTCATGTCTCCCAGAAAGGCTAAGTGCCAAACGAATATTTTTGTTCCCATAGTTTGCTCCACAGATGGCGTACCTGTGTAAGTGGCAAGCACCATTTCCTATTAAAGGGGCAAAGTGCCATCATTAGCTTTGTTCGCGGGTCACTTTCCGAACCGATTCAGAACTAGTACGGAATTAGTTCAGGATTGTCGTACAACGCATACTCAGTTCTAAACCCGTTCAGGATTTTTTTTTACCACGAACGATTTTGTTTTAAACAAACATTTAGAACTGTGTCTTTTATTATTTGTATTATTTTTAAGAAATATTTAATTATAATTGTTGTTCTTAAATACTATAAAGTCTATCAGTTCCTTTTAGAATAATACGTCTTGTTTTTTGCTGAATAGAATTTTTGATAAAATAATATATATTTTAACTGAGATCTACTGTTTTCCCTTTATTTTGTGTTATGTTCATATTTCGGGAGCCTAAAAGTAAATCTAATTCTAAACATACGCCTATTAAAAACATGTGGGTTTTTCTAAACTAAAAATAAAACGCAATAGTAAGTGAAACGATATGCCAGTTCTTGTACCGTCTCTCTGCTTAACCGAAAATGGGGGGGGGGGCAAAATTTCCTCAAAACAATTAGCACTTTTAGGAGTTTTGAACAACTCTAAAATTTCTTCTAAGTTCTCATCGCTGGACGATAAATAATTTGACGTAATGGGAGTATTCACCAAAATATATTTTTTTAGGTTTAAACTAAATGGTAAAAACACTTTTTTAATTTATCAATTAAGATTCTAGGCAGATTAACACTAATTAGAGTAACGCCAATATAATATAATAAAATATATACTGGAATATCAAAAGAAAAACCCAAAATAAAATAAAAACAATTGTCAAATAGTTGCACATTGCGGCCACAGCATGAAAGCTGGCGCTGCATAAGATTCCGAACTTACAGTTCTTGTTCAGTTCTTAGAACCAGTAGAACTGATTCAGAATCGATCTCGAACCGAATTATTTTCTACGCGAACGTGGGACTGTAACTAAAAATTCAGAACTTTGTTATCCGCGAACGTTACTATTTCAACTGCGCATGCGTATTGGTTCAGAATTGGTTCTAAATCCTTTCCGCGAACAAAGCTATTATTTTGTTTTGTCCGGTTTTCTCCAAAATTGGTATGGGGGAGTTTTCGGGATCGTACATAACGAATATAAAATTACTTTTAAAAAATTCCGTATGGTAGATTAAAAATTATATGACATAACCTACGGATTAGTGTGTTAAATCTCATTTCAAACAAGAAGAGTACATATCTTGAATATGTAAATGCATTTTGCTTAAAATTTATTCGAGTTACGCAAACTTCCTTTAACATAAGATTACCAAAGTTTTGGAAAGTAACTAACTGTTAGGCTGAAATCTGTTTTGAGAGTGCCAAATTAAATTTCAGATAATTTAGTTCCTGTGCTCCACATTCAACTTTCTTCGAGTTATTTAGCACCATTTCTGCAAAGAAACTTCTGAATAATTCAAATTCAAAAGTAAATTCCCTGTGTAAATCTGTTTAAATATACTTAATGCTTAAAATCTAGGTGATTGTATACTTGAAAAAACCCAAACAATGCCTCATCTCTCTTCTTTCCGGAAAATAAATTTTAGATATTCTAATTAAACGATACTGGAGGCAAATAGAGGCCACTTTAATTTTGAATGGATTTTACTTTCAACTCTAAAAGTTTGGTCAATCTTTTTTTAAGTTATTAACAGGTTGTACACCGAAGAAATCAAGAAATTGACAGACTTTGTATTTCAGTGTATATTTGAATTATTACAATCGGCCAAGCGCTTTCGGTCTCTATCGGACCATCCTCAGGGCTCAGACCCTAAAAACGAGAGAATATGGTCAGCAAATAAGTTTACTCAGTACTCACCAACCACACTCACTCGTCAAAGGGCACACCTCAACCCTGCCAGTTTGAGAAAAGTCGCGAGCTTAGCCTCCACACAGGACAAGATGTATACAATTAAAAAATTTTTAGAAACATTTAAAATTAAAATTAAAACCAGAACATTCAATACACAGTGCACGTTGACATGATTAAAACAATAAACATTTTCAATAACAACCCAAAAGGGTGAGGTTATGCCACACACAGTCATAGTATAACACGGCAATAAAACTTTCCAAAAATCAAAACTACATACAAGTGTGTGAAAGCCTGAGTAGGGATTTTCTGTATGAGTTTCCATTCTTGAATTCCCTGTCAGTTGTATTTAAAATCCGTAAATTATTGGCAATGAGCAAAAAAGGGGGAAAAAGGCAGAAAGAAAGGGCATTAAAGTTTATTAATCTATAGCGTTACTGATATCGGCCATTCTGTGATCTATTTCGAACACTTGGGTTCAGTGGCGTGAAATAATTTCCATTTTTGTAAAAAAGCAACAAATTACACAAACATAGACGTAGTTAAAATTTGCTGAAATGTGTAAACTATTAATATATTTAGAATGAAGTGTCTGAAACTGAAAAAGATGATCAAAATTATTATAAGATTGCACCCCACGCAATCACAGCTCCCAGACATTTAAACCCACTCAAACAGACCACATAATTCCTTCTAATTCTAACCACCACTTACAACATAAAATGGCCTCAATAAACTGCTATGTTAATAAATTGCTCAACATTCCCATGTCAGCAGAGGATTACAACAACGAGGTCAATATTCTGAAGCAAATTGTCGTAAACAATGGGTATGAGCATACAGTCATCGACAAATATATAGAAAAAATTAAAAGCAAGAAAGAATCCCAAGAGGCTTACAGCTCGACTCCTTACAATGAAAGTCAGCAAGGAAAATTTTTCTCACTTTCGTACCTAGGTCACTTCTCTAATAAAATAGCACGGACTCTAACAAACCTCACTCAAAATGTGAAGATTTCATTTAAGAGTGTAAATCAACTCAGTTCCCATCTGGTCAATAACAAACAATTGATATCTCATATTCAAAAAAGTGGGGTCTATCAACTTTCTTGCCCAGACTGTCCTTCGACGTATATAGGAAAAACTATTAGACCATTGGCAGTCCAAATTAGAGAACATATTAACAAACCTCGGGCTTCTGTGTTTGGTCACCATATTAGTTTTACCAAACACAGTTTCTCTCCTACTCATAATAGTAAAATCTTATACCACTCCAGGGGTAATAACTCTAAAACCTTGGATTACAGAGAGGATCTTGAAATATGCAGGGAGATAAAGAGAAACCCCGATCATTGCCTCAATAGGGCTATTCTTTTGAGTCATTATCACTTTCACTTCTATCACTTGAAGTAATCATGATCACTTCAGCCCAATGACAAGTAAATGAATATTCAAAAGAACATGAAGTTATCAGTTTCACTTTGTTCACTTTGATCAATTGATAATTACTCAAAAGAATATAGCCAATGTAAGAATGAACAACATAAATGACCGCAACCCCATTTTCAAACTTTTTCCTTAAATCATTAAACAATTTAAATGTCTGGGAGCTGTGATTGCGTGGGGTGCAATCTTATAATAATTTTGATCATCTTTTTCAGTTTCAGACACTTCATTCTAAATATATTAATAGTTTACACATTTCAGCAAATTTTAACTACGTCTATGTTCGTGTAATTTGTTGCTTTTTTACAAAAATGGAAATTATTTCACGCCACTGAACCCAAGTGTTCGAAATAGATCACAGAATGGCCGATATCAGTAACGCTATAGATTAATAAACTTTAATGCCCTTTCTTTCTGCCTTTTTCCCCCTTTTTTGCTCATTGCCAATAATTTACGGATTTTAAATACAACTGACAGGGAATTCAAGAATGGAAACTCATACAGAAAATCCCTACTCAGGCTTTCACACACTTGTATGTAGTTTTGATTTTTGGAAAGTTTTATTGCCGTGTTATACTATGACTGTGTGTGGCATAACCTCACCCTTTTGGGTTGTTATTGAAAATGTTTATTGTTTTAATCATGTCAACGTGCACTGTGTATTGAATGTTCTGGTTTTAATTTTAATTTTAAATGTTTCTAAAATTTTTTTAATTGTATACATCTTGTCCTGTGTGGAGGCTAAGCTCGCGACTTTTCTCAAACTGGCAGGGTTGAGGTGTGCCCTTTGACGAGTGAGTGTGGTTGGTGAGTACTGAGTAAACTTATTTGCTGACCATATTCTCTCGTTTTTAGGGTCTGAGCCCTGAGGATGGTCCGATAGAGACCGAAAGCGCTTGGCCGATTGTAATAATTCAAATATACACTGAAATACAAAGTCTGTCAATTTCTTAATCTTTTTTTATACCAGAATAAAGTACTTATATATATTACTGTTGTGTACATGTCCCAGGCTGTTATACAGGTCTGGAAAATCCACAGCAGAAACTGGAGGTTTCTTAAGTAAAATAAAGAAAATACTATATTATTCATCAAATCAGAATGAGACAGAAGATAAGCATCGTAAGCATCGACATACGTGTAAATTATCAGTTTGGCCCTCGGATGAGGGGTAATCGAATGCTGGCGCGGTGAGAGCGGGCGGCAGCATACGTCACCCCCTAGCACAACAAGAGGATTCCAAGTTATTTGCTTTCATTCGGCCGTCGAATCGTAAGTACAGTGTTTCGCGCCAAATTTTTTTGTTACAATGGTAGTTTATTCCACGGAACAACAAGAGCACATTATTAAGTGGTACACTATTCTGGTAAATAATCGGCAGATTTGCATTTATGTGCGAAAATCATCCTGTTCCTTGAAAATTTAGAATTTCGGAAATTATTAATATGTCTCTCGCTGTGACTGATGAAGGTGCACACGCTGAATGTACGTGTACTTTCTATAATTTATATTTTCTATATGATTGACGTTTCGGTAATTTATTTTACCTCTTCAGAATTTACAGAGTGCTAAAAATAAAGAGCATTTTTAATATAATATAAATTATTTAGCACATAT